>CM019182.2:54093467-54297315 GCA_009739505.2 Apolygus lucorum
CAAAAACTGAGTTTTGCGAAAAACGCAAAAGAAATTTTCACCAGCGCAAAATTCCTAAAATATTGGCTTATTACAGTGAAATCTTTAATTTCTTCAATACATTTTCTAGCTATTATCATCAAGAAAGTCAATAATAGTTTTGTTGAATTTGAGTTTCCATGAAATTAAAAATGTGGAAGGTGAATGGGCAGAGCGCTTTCGCGCTTTGAGGTATAGATACAGTCAGGTTTTTGAAATTTTTTACATTAAAAAAGTCCTTTCTTATTCTTCTTAAATTCTTAAATATAATGTATATTTCAAAACTCGCTCAACGTTGCAAAAAGTTGTGACAAAGTGGATTAAGTAGGATTTTTATGAACAAAAAAAGGTTTTGTAAAAAACTTTGCGAAATCATTAACTAGGCAACGGATTGGGCAAGGACGGGGCGGTTGATGGCATGCCGATTCACTTCATAATTATGTACTTTCACATGATTATTATTATTATTTATTTATTTTTATTTTGCTTCCGAGTCTACAAAGGTAGCGGAAGCTTTGTTTTCCCCTTTCAAAGTTGAAGTTCGTTTTACGTTTCAGACATTTCTGAACAATTTTGGTTCCGTGTCTGTCTGTCTGTGTATGTGTCTCTGTCATGAAATCCTTGTAACCGGCATAACTATACGAAGTTATTGTCCGATTTCGATGAAATTTTCAGGGATTGTGCGGGTTGGCGTGTAGACAGTCCCCTATGAAAATCATCAGCCCGGACTAATAGTAGCCGCTGCGCATGCGCGAACGTGAATTCCTTGTAACAGCAATAACTTCTACAATTTCTATCCGATTTCGACGAAATTTCTCAGGAGTAGCTAAAGTAAAAGTAAAGTAAAGTAAACAACCAATTCAGGTTGGATTTTCGTCCGACTGCAATCATCTACACAGTCGGGTTATGGATACGACGAAGCTATATGCCACACCTACTTGGCAGACGTTTTCATCTGAATTTGATGAAATTTCTCAGGATTGTTCAGATTAGCGTGTAGATGGGTAATGGAAGGTACTTAGAGATTGATGTTTTGAGATTAACTACTATGTATCGGATCATCTATACAATCGGGTGATGGATACGAGGATGCTACGTGCCACACCCCCTCTCATATTTACCTTGTATAGTGCTTGGATGAGTATACCAAAGTCGTAGTCTACCTGAGCCGACCGGGGTAGCTAGGTACTCAAGAGAATAACCAAGAGTTCCAGATATGGAGAAGTTGCTCTTAACAAGGTACTTATCGTTAATGTTTAGGGAGATTACAGCTTCCCACTGTTGTCTCTGCAAAACCTCTTAACCCCCACTTGCCCCTTCCTTCCAGCATTGTCACTCCAATGAGTCATAATCCAGTTAAAGACGGTTCCCCCGCCTCGCCACGTAATGGCCAGAAGGTAATCTCCCGTTTCTTGGGCTCCTCCCCAACTATCCTCTCGCAACTACAATGGGAATAGTTGATGGGTTTTTATGAGGAAACTGCGGGGGGAACTGCATCGTCCGTATTGTGTTAGGACCCTCTTACTGAAGGGGATTAGCGGAAGCTGCCTATTTTTGGTTAATGCACCAAAAATCGGTTTGGAGGGAGAACTCACCGCCGGGACATTGCAAGCACTCTACCGTGAATACCTTGGATTGCAGCTTTAGGTTTTGTCAGGTTTCGAGTTTCATCAATCTTACTGTAGATTCACTATAGCATAGCTGTCCACTATAGGGGGCACTTCTTTGGTACCAGTCCTACAAGATTGAAAACCAAGATTCAAAAAAAACCATTTATTAAACTGACTCCAAGAGATTTCGGAAGAGAATGAAAATTTCATTGTTTGATCTTATTAAGTTACTAGATTGACACATGGCCAAACTGGTTCAAGTAATCAAATGAGTAAATCAAAATTTATTTTTGTGTTCACCTACTTCATCTCGGAGTTTGCTCTGGCTTTTTATTCCGAAGTGTCATGATTTCTGTTGAGTTTATAATTTCATTCTTACACAATCCAAGATAACAAAATTGGCAATTCATCAAGTAGTTACGTTTCGATGATGCATCCACGTTATCTAAATGAGAAGAACCTGTGACAACTTTGTGCCATCTGTTCTTGGTTATTATTTTCGATAATAGGGGTATTCATGGTCTGATTCGATCGTCGAATCTTCGTAAACTCGAGGGTCTCATGAGGCTCCCACATTTTCTCCCGTCGAATCGTCGAAAATCGAATTGTGCGTAGCGCTCCTTGCGGCTTCAGACGATAACCAAGTCAGTGTCAAAAGAACCGCATGTTCATTAATTTCCTTTTAGTTAAAATATGAGAATACCCCAGAGGTTCCTAATAAAATCCTTTAACAAAGTTCCTAGTATACGAACAAAAAATCTACGGCTAGAATTAAAAAAGGATCATGCTTCAGACTTCTGAATAGGTACCTACCGATGAGGAGTCTTGTCTCAAAGAAAAACGCTTCCTACTTCCGTCACACAATTTTGAATGCATTTTGGTCCACTCAAGGCTGAAACATGTTCGATGCTAGAAAGGAAAATGCTATGCTCGCTTTAATGCCAGCAAGCAACATTTTTCCACTTCTCCCGCAGACTATCAGATGGTCGCGTTTTTCCTTAGCCGCTTGGGTGGCTCAGCTCCACTCATTTAATCAAGAAAAAACCCACTTCGAACAAAATAAAAAAGAAATAAAGGAACGGAAAAACGGAATAAAAATTTAAAAAGGTGTTAAAAGAAAAACTCAAAATGAAAGGACGAGAAGATCTGTTTGTTGATGTTATGATAGTTGCTTCGCACAACGGCCATTAGCGCTAGGGTTTGTAATTCGACGTCGAATCTCGTAATTCGACGCCTTCAGCCCGTCGTAAATCGAATCGTCATATTTTCCGGTGCGCATGCGCATTGACTCCCGTCGAATCTCCAAATTCGAAGATTCGACGTCGAATCTCCCGGACCATGAATACCCCTAATAAACCATTAGAATCGAGCAAGAAAAATAATGCACCCTCTCAAAATTTGATGTTTTACGTTTCAAGCTACGTAAAATCCGAAAATCGAATAAAAAATTTTCCGTCCGTCCGCGCTTTTCTTAGCAACACTGGAACGATTTGGTTCAAATTTGGTATATGGGCTCCATTTGGGGTCTAGTTGTGCCGCGAAGCTTTTGGTTGATGCCAGTCTAAGGAGTGAAAATTAGGGTTGACATTACAAGAGTGTCCTTCTGGAAAGCGCTCGAAATTAAGGTATTGTTTTTTCGCCAATTTAAAATACTACTGAATTTTTAAAATTTTTAGAGACCACCCGGAGCTTTGTAGAACAAACCGTTCGCTCCCTACGAGTACTTAAGGGTTGAACTTACGATAATCACAATCGCGAGAGTGAATCACCAAAGAGGTCTAAACTCCTTTCAAATTTTATCTGACCAAAATGCGATCGCTGTTCGTTTCTTCTAGATTGTATCAAGTTTTGCGCCCTCAGCAACCAGTACTAAAATTTCCACATGAAAGAACCTCAACTCACTATTTTTCGAATCGAGTGTGAAGCGTTTATTTCTCCCGAATAAACTTGATCATGAAGGTGTGAAGGCAGTATTTGTACCAGGTAGGTAGTAGGTACCTACCTATGGGGGAAAAAATGTCACATTTGGTAGGTAGATAGTGACAATGGCAAATTTGTGATCTTTTCAGAAGAGTGATCTATACAGGAAAATAATAAACCTTTGCGAAATAATTTGCAGCTTTTTCTTATTTTTTTACTGATTTGAAGTAGAATTTAATTTTTTGAATCAAATGAGACCGGAACTCTTCAGGTCAAACCTTACGCTCCCCATGAGGACTTAAGGATTGAAGTTCAATCATTGAACTCGATGAATCAAAAACACGTGGCCTAATTCATTCTAAAGTTCAAATTTCAGCTGATCAAATTCTTTGAATAGTTAGCCGGTTAAAACCGGATTGGTGCAGTTAACGGTATTGAATTATGTGAAACAGCTATTTCGAATATCATTAGGAACGGTTTCTTAATAACAACCAACTAGTAATTTTATATCCAACCAAGAGTCATAAAATAAATTGTCAAGAATACTTTTTTGTTCCGGTTTGTTGTTTTCTGACGTTGGGCGTCGCCTATTCAGATCCCTCACAAAGTAACGATACTTCTCACTGAAAAACGAGACATTATCGACCGAAAAGAAACTTAGTTGTTACTACGAAGGGAGAAAAACCTTTACCTACTTGATCCGCCCCCGCAGATAATTACCGGATCTGCCGCTGACGTGGGGGGAGAGCGCTGTCATCTCGAAGGGGTCATTCCCTACGAATGGCCTTGCATTTTACAATGACTTTTCTGTGTAATAATTGTTTGGACATTATAAAAGAGTATACAAAGGAGAAAGGGGGAAAGTCCCGTGAGACACCATGACGACAAAAACGCTGCAAATTGCTACATAAAGGTTTACTATTATATTGAGTAGATCACTCGTCTGTGAAGAACTAAGTTCTTCCATTAATATTACCTACTAGCTATAATACTAAATATCGTCGCTATCTGAGAGCTGTGAGAGCCTTCATTACGAAATCTGGTTCTTGGTTGCTAAGGACGCTAAGGAGTGACATCAAATTCTATACGAAGTAACCAATCGATTATAACAGGCTAACTCTATTCAAAGAATTGTGAAATCTTCAAATTCAGCTGAAATTTAAATCAGGCCTACCATCGTCAGTGAACATAATTTTGTGATTCAATTTGGAGTTTCAGGTTTATCTCAAGTCCAACCCTCAAGCACTCATAAGGAGCGAATGGTTAGTCCTACAGAGTTCTGGGAAGTCTCATTAAATTTTAAAAATCCAATTCTATTTTAAATTGGTGAACAAATAATGTCTTTATATCCAGAGTTTTGAGCTAGGGCGCTTTGAAAATTACAACTTCTATTTTTCAGTCTTTAGAAGTGATTGACAAATTTCATCAAAATCGGTCCATATTAAATAAGGAAAGTGACAATTTTTATTCGATTTTTGGATTCTACGTACCTTAAAACGTAACGTTTAAGAGGGATGTAAGAAAAAAAGCACTCGATTCCAAATGTTTGTTATTGAAAATAACAAACCAAAACTACTAAAACATAAGTGAATTTTTGCGATTCCGTTGAAGATAAGAAAAAATGGATGAAACACAGATATTTATTGTTGGTTTTAACAAACAAACAATAATAACCTGTTTTTTTGTCACTTTGAATTATTCGCCCGTCGGACTCTCATGTCGACTAACCCGCCGAACTCATGAGCTTTCAGGGAGTAGAATTGACGAATCTACGGATCAAACTATTGCTGCCTGGAGTGCATGAACTGTTTCAAAGAATAATTCTCGTTCATGTAACGCTCGAATTCCTTTCTCTTCTACCAAGTGGGTGTGGCACATAGCTTCCTAGTATCCATAACCAGATTGTATAGAAAATCCTATGCATACTAGTTAATCTCAAATCTTCCACTTTATGAGAAACAAAATGGTTTCAAACCATGCAAGAGACGACGGATGATGACTGTTGTGCATCAGTGGGGTATTTGGGTGGGTCGTAAACTCAGGTTTTTGACCTCAAATTTGGATTCAGCACCATTGAAAACCTCTATACTCCAACTTTTTGCCCAATGTTACAATAGCATGTGGTAAGAGATCACACGTTTGAAAAAAAGGCAGGCTGAACGCACACAAACTTACGCCACGGGTGTGTGTGTGTAGTATTTTGTAGCATCCAGACATATTTGTCCATGCAGGAGTGATCCCTATTCATCTCATGGCCACAGAAAGAAAGAGAATGTTCAACAGGAGAGAGGAGAGAGAGCTCACCATGGAAAGATGGCAGGATTTATGGACAGTAGAAACCAGAGGCAGATGGACTGCGAGGCTGATCCCTCAAGTCAAGACATGGCTACAGAGGAAGCATGGAGGGGTAAATTTCTTACTGACCCACTTCCTCTCAGGGCACGGGCTTTTCTACGCCTACCTAAATAATATGGGAGAGGTGAGGTCCCCAAAATGTCCCAACTGCCAGGTTGTTGACGCATTCCATGCATTCTTTGAAAGCACGCGATGGACAGTGGAGAGTGCCTAAGGGAGAGGTTGTTGAAGGTCGTAGGAAAGATGCTGGAAAGCGAAAAAAAACCGGACCACTGTGGCAGATTATGTGGAGAAACCAAGGAACAAAAAATCCTCCAAGAACGGCAGAGCCAGCGAAGGGGAGCCATGGACCGGCTCCAAGCAGAGAACTAAGAAGACTCCCAGGACTATGCCTGAAATAATGTATTGAACAGTTCCAGGCTGAGTTCCAAAGTGGGAAAATAAGGTGAGGTTTTAGTTGGTTTGAATCGCGCATAACCCGTGCGAGCGGTCTCCTCCCTTAAGTCACTCTAAGTCCCTTAAAATACCCTCTTAGGGGACCTTCCACACGTCAACCCGTACAATCGCTGAAAATTTCATCGAAATCAGATGGGAAATGTAAAGGTTATGGCTGTCACTAGGAATTCACGTTTGGGCATACGCAGTGGCTACAATCAGCATGAGGGATATGATTTTCGTAGGGGACCACCTAAATCTCAATCCGCATTATCCCTGAAAGTTTCATCGTAATCATTTTGCCCGTTACAAGGATTTCATGACAGACACACAGGCAGACAGACATGAAACCAAAATTGTTCATTAAAGTCAAAAACATAAAACACGTGTTCAGGCCCAAATAGTCTAATTGTTGTTTCTAAGCAGTAGATAAGTAGATGGTAACAGTGTAGTGAGAGTGAAATGTGCCCTGTGTACCTTGGGATCAACAAAGCTACCGTACCTATTCAGTCATGCTCCATCCTTCATGTGCGCCACTCATTGCCTCTCTTCTTCCTTGCCTCGGTCGTCAGCATCCCAAAAAGAAATATTTTGAGTCTGGGTCTTCAGTATCCCGCTGCAGAAGGAGTCAACAGATCTGAATTGCCACATGAACAACGGCAGCACCGTGCCAAAAAGCACTCCTCTCAGTCTCAGAGGTCTGCATAGGTACGCGTGCTTCCCGTCTACGTGTCATCTTCTACATCAAAAACGGTCAGATCAACCAATATTATCGCCAAAGGCATAGTTCTAAGCATACTAGGTACTTGTGAACTGTTTTTTCTTTTCAATCCTCAACATATAACCAATAAATTAGAGGGAGCTCCTCATTATCTATCATTCTGTTCAATTTTGGTTTATTATTTTCAATAATAAGCCTTTGGAATCGAGCAAGGAAAAAAAAAATTTAACCCCCCCTCAAAATTTGATGTTTTACGTTTCAAGGTACGTAGAATACGAAAATCGAATAAAAAATTTCCGTCCGTACGCCGTCCGCCGTACGCGGCACTTTTCTTAGCAACACTGGACCGATTTGGTTCAAATTTGGCATATGGGCTCCATTTGGGGTCTAGTTGTGCCGCGAAGCTTTTGGTTGATGTAGGTCACTTCTAAGGGGTGAAAATTAAGGGTTGAAATTTTCAAGAGTGCCTTAGCTCGAAAACTCTCGAAATAAAGGTATCGTTTTTTCACCAATTTTAAATAGTATTGAATTTTTAAAAATTTTTGAGACCACCCGGAGCTCTGTAGGACAAACCGTTCGGTCCCTACGAGTACTTGAAGGTTTTCCTTCGATAAAACAGAATCATGAGTGTGAATCGCAAAAGAGGTCTGATCTTCATTCAAAGTTTATCGGACTAAAATGCGATCGCTGTTCATTTCTTCGATTTGTAGACAATTTTGCCTTCTGCGTAACCAGTAATCAAATTTCCATATGAAGCTTTCTATTAACATGTTTAATGTTTTAGGGCTGGGGGTCATTCTGTGAATTCCGACACGCAAATCTGCAACGCTTTTTTTTCTTAGTTACCACGGACCGATTTCTTAGTTACCACGTTATATCGGCTCCATTTGGGGTCTAGTTGTACCAAGATGGTCACTGATCAGCTGAGTGAGCTCCAAGGCCATTTTCTCTCCTGTTGAACGCAGGAACCTGAAATTTGAGAAGCAGGGTCAATGGAGAATGCTGAAGGCGCCTGAGTGGTCACTGATCAGCTGAGTGATCGGCAATCTAATTTCTCCCTTGCGAGGGAAAAACATTAAACATGATTTAATGTTTTTCCCTCGCAAGGGAGAAATTGAACAGAGATTTTTTTTAGTTTTTGCCAAAATGTTCGTAACAACAAACAATGGGTCATGTTCGTTAGCCAGAAATTTTGGACAATCCAAAATGGTCCAAATTTCAAAAAAAGTCCAAAAAAAAGGGGTTTTCCCGTTTTTGTGTGGTTATTACCTTCAAAATCATGGTAATATATGGTATATTCGGATTCAGCACAAAATTTCTGATATCAATTCGTTTTTCAAAAATGAAAATTGTCCAAAATTAAGAAAAGTATGTATTTATTTATATATAGCATTTTCCAGTTGAATTAAACCTTTTTCCAAAAGAATTAAACCTTTTTTTCGAATCGAGTGTGAAGCGTTTAGTTCTTTCTAATAAACTTGATTGTGAAGGTGTGAAGCCAGTATGGTGTGGTAGGTAGTACCTAGCTGGTAGGTAAAAAAAAGTTGGTAGGTAAAAAAAATGTTGGTGGGTAATAAACGCTGCAAATCATTGCTCAAAGGCTTCTTCACTCTTCAGATCACTGATCAGCTGAGTGAGCTCCGAAGCCATTTTCATGGAATGGAAGTGCTCTTCCAGGCGTCTCCAGAATTCGAGGAGATCTTCTTCATTCTTCAGATCACTGATCAGCTGAGTGAGCTCTGAAGTCATTCTCAATCCTATTGAACGCAGGAAGCTGAAATTTGAGAGGGAAGGTCAAGGGAGAATACAGATGGTGGTAGGTGCTATTGATGGAGAACCAGAGATCTTTACAGAAGGGTGATCTGTACAGAAAATATGAAACCTTTGAGCAATGATTTGCAGCGTTTTATTTTTCAATTTTCAATTTTATGAAACTGGATTTTCTTTCATATTAAAATCCCCACCTCTGGTATTCCAAACAACAAGACTGGAAATTTTGATTTTGAAGAACTTTTTTTTTCAACCTTAAAAAGTAAAAACTAAGCTACTTTGGTAAAAAAAAGCAACTAAGCAAAATATTGATTGCTTCGATGATTTAATGATTTATTCAACTGAAACACCTCAGTAAGACCTTTTTTGAGGAGTTTGTTGGGGGTTTCAAGGGTGCTGAATCTGAATTTTGGATAGATATTCATGATTGCGACACAACGAAATTTCACATTGATTTAACCTTTTGTTTAACCCAAAACAATGAAATCAATCTTTCGAAGTAATCTTTAGGGAAACTGAAAACGAAGAACTCAAATTTATAGAACTCGCTAACGATTTTACTACCATCGGTAGTGAGTGAGCGAAATAGTAAACCATTTTGTACTTGATTTTGAGTTTTACCTTAATTTTCACACCCATCTTTCATTCAGAATTCGCACTCAAATCACGCGATTCCGAAGGCCGACACTCAGTCTGGCTTCTCAACACGCGAGAAAAGGGGGTTCTTCGCCCCAGCAATTATAAATTAAGGGACTTTTATTATCATTACGGCGAGGGGGTCGACAGGGGGGTGGGCAGTAATAAAACGGTTTCGGGATGGAAGGGCCATTAGGCTAATAAGGGTCGCAAAAAAACGAGTGGTCGAGGTTTATTGAAAAAACCCCTTTTTCGCGTGGTGGGCGGCACTTAAAGTGGAATTATGTTTCCTGCTTGCACTTTGAAGGATTTTAGCGTTCTTGCAAGCGGTGGTGCAGGAGGTGCTTCAAATGTCGCGATGGGATTCCGCGAGATACTCGAGAGTTACGAGTAATTTATCCAAAATTATTCCAAACACTAAGAAATTGGCTAAAATCTTCATTTTGGTTCATCATTTTCAATAATGAACCTTTGGAATCGAGCAAGAAAAAGAGTTTATCCCCCCCCCCTTCAAAATTTGATTTTTTACGTTTCAGACACGTAGAATCCGAAAACCCAATAAAAAATTTTCCGTCCGTCCGCCGTACGCGGCACTTTTTTGAGCAACCCTGGACCGATTCGGTTCAAATTTGGTATATGGGCTCCATTTGGGGTCTAGTTGTGCCGCGAAGCTTTTAGTTGGTGTCAGTCACTTCTAAGGGGTGAAAATTAAGGGTTGAAATTGTCAAGAGTGCTCTACCTCAAAAACTCTCGAAATAAAGGTATCTTGTTTCACCAATTTTAAATAGTACTGAATTTTTAGAGACCACGCGGAGCTCTGTAGGACCAACCGTTCGCTCCCTACGAGAACTGAAGGGTTGGACTTACGATAAACAGAAACACGAATGTGAATCACCACAGAGGTCTTATCTCCGTTCAAATTTCATCTGACGAAAATGCGATCGCTGTTCGTTTCTTCGAGTTGTATTCAGTATTGAAGCCCAACAAAACAAAATAGGCGGGATGTTTTTTATCGTGAAGTGATTATGATCATGATTGAACTCTGAACACGTCAATACCACCTCCTACCATCACCTGCGAGGACCCATCCAGTCCTTCCTACCTCCGTCAGTCAGTTTCACCATCTTTGCCTGGATCATTTTCCTGTCTCCCATCGTTCTTCTTTTGGTTTATTATTTTCAATAATGAACCTTTGGAATCGACCAAGAAAAAAAAAATTTTAACACCCCCTCAAAATTTGATGGTTTACGTTTCAAGGTACGTAGAATCCAAAAATCGAATAAAAATTTGGCCGTCCGTCCGCCGTCCGCGGCACTTTTGCCACTTATCATTGACCGATTTTGATGAAATTTGGTATGTAGGCTCCATTTGGGGTCTAGTTGTGCCCCGAAGATTTTGGTTCGCAGTTCTATGTTTTCCAAAATCAATTTTGTAATTTTGAAAACGCCCTAACTCAAAAAATTTAGATATAAAGGTATTGTTTTTCCTTCAATTTAAGATTCTATAGAATTTTTAGAATTTTTTGAGACCACGCGGAGCTCTGTAGGACAAACCGTTCGCTCGCTACGAGAATTTTAGTGTTTTACGTACGATAAATCAGAAACACGAGTGTGAATCGCAAAAGAGGCCTAATCTCCGTTCAAATTTTAGCTGACCGAAATACGATCGATGTTTTTCTTCAAGTTGGATGGTTGGTAGCTTTGCAGACGAGTGATCTATATAAAAATAATAAACCATTGTGTAATAATTTGCAGCGTTTTTGCTTCCGAGTCTACCAAGGTAGCGGAAGCTTTGTTTTCACCTTTCAAGGACAAAAAAAAGGTTCTCCAAAATCGAAATTTTCACTCGCGTTTTGCGTTTTAGACCTTCCTGAACAATTTTGGTTCCGTGTCTGTGTGTCTGTCTGTCTGTGTGTCTGTCATGAATTCCTTGTAACGCGCATAACTATACGAAGTTATTGTCCGATTTCTATGAAATTTTCAGGGGTGTTTTTACCGATTAGTATTAGGATGGTACTCTATGAAAATCATCACCTTCGGACTGATAGTAGCCGCTGCGCATGCGCAAACGTGAATTCCTTGTAACAGCCATAATATTTACATTTTTCATCCGAATTTGATGAAATTTTCTAGGATTGTCCAGATTAGCGTGTACCTAGATGGTCCCCTATGAGGGTAGTGAAAGGTACTTAGAGATTGGTGTTTTGAGATTAACTACTATGCATCGGATCATCTATATAATCGGGTTATGGGTACGAGGAAGCTATGTGCCACACCTACTTGGCAAACGTTTTTCGGTGTGGATTCCCATCACTGCCAGAAGTCTTCCCCATCACTTGACCGGATTTCCGTCACCGTCTGCACTTCTCTTTCCAGCTTTTCTTCTTCAGAAAGCAGCACCACACGCATACACAGCAGACACACCTCAAGCATATTGCCGGTGAGTTGCTGCCCTGCTGATCCAAAGATTGATGTGGAAATCACCATCTTCTGCCTTCAAAGACGTCATCCCGGTCAGACAATTAATATCGATAACCGGACGATTGTTCGAAATTTCAATTTTATTCTCTTAAACTACTGAAGGAGCTCATAGGTAGGTAGGCTCTTCCTTTTCTTTCAAATGTAAGCAAGATATGAGTTAATTGGTTTTATAATAAAACTTTTATTCGTTTAAAATAAACCCCTACTCTGTCGCAACATTCAGTTATGCGTCCTTAGCAACCATTTATTTTCTTAGCAACCAGTAATCAAATTTATAAATGAAGGAATTCTTTATTTCTTTGAATGGAGTGTGGAGCTTTTATTTAATCTAAATAAACTCGATTATGAAGCGAAAACTTAGTTGGTAGGTGGCGACAATAGCAGAGCCGTGTTCTTTGCAGGCGAGTGATCTAGTCAGAAAAATAAGTAACCTTTGTGTAATAATTTGCAGCATTTTTATGTCCACGTAAAAATGACAGCTCGACGATGAAGGAGCGACTTATGGTGAAAGACGAGGTGACGTGTGATGAGGGGGGGGGGGGTGACGGTGAGGGGGGTCGTCCCCTCAAGTTATTTCACGGCTGAGGGGAAAACTATCTCACGCGCGGGGGCCTCCGGACAAAGCAGGGAGACTTCCCGCTCCGGAAATATGGATCCGCTACAGTTGCTCCGCCGAAACTACGATCGGATAGGCGGGCGGGCCTGTTTCTGGGGGGAGGAAGGGAGGAACATGGCGGCTCCGCTATCATTTCTTTCATTAGCGGCTCTCACCTCCGAGATCCGCCTCCCGCTCCGCCGCGGATCCTCCGCACGTCGTCCTACGTGATCCTGTTGACGTCCTACGTGCTCCTTTTACGTGTAAACCAGATGTCTTAGCTAACCGTTTGGCTCGTCTCGTCACCCCCGACGCGTGCACTCTGGTGAAACTCACCAAGTTTCACCAACTGAATCGCACCTATTTTGAACTTCGCAGACAAATAAACAGACTAACTCTGAACCAAAATTGATCACAAAGCTCCAAAACGGAAAACACGAATGATCTTTTGATTATGAAAATCGATAATTACTTTGAAATACGACACAACACGAATCTCCCCTACCATTGGTAGTGAGTAAGCACTTCCCTTAGTTCCCATGGACCGATTTTGATGAAATTTGAAATAGCTTGTCCAAAATTCACACAAATTCACAGCACAGCAAAACAAATTCAACCTTTTTGACCGACTTCAACCTTTTCCAAGTCAAATTCAACCTGTTCACGATTATTAGGGAAATGACCGAAAATACCCACAAGCCCTAAGTTTGGTACCAAATGCGTTTCTGTGATTGGGGACCGGGCTGAAAACACCAACGCAGTAGGTAGGTACCTATACATAAAAATGTAGATGATTGCAGATGATAAGCGAACTAGCGCGGGGCAAAGCGATGCAAGGCAAGCAGTTCAAAATTCAATTTCTCCCTTGCGAGGGAAAAACATTAAATCATATTTAATGTTTTTCCCTCGAAAGGGAGAAATTAGATTGCCGATCACTCAGCTGATCAGTGACCACTCAGGCGCCTTCAGCATTCTCCATTGACCCTGCTTCTCAAATTTCAGCTTCCTGCGTTCAACAGGAGAGAAAATGGCCTTGGAGCTCACTCAGCTGATCAGTGACCATCTTGGTACAACTAGACCCCAAATGGAGCCGATATAACGTGGTAACTAAGAAATCGGTCCGTGGTAACTAAGAAAAAAAACGTTGCAGATTTGCGTGTCGGAATTCACAGAACGACCCCCAGCCCTAAAACATTAAACATGTTAATAAAATCGTATTTCATTAAAAAAGAAATCAACAAAAATATAATTTATAGCAATTCCAGGTCAAATTCAACTTTTTCCTAGAAGCAGTTTTTTAAAAAAATTTAATCAAATTTTTGAAAGACCCTTTCGCCATTTTTGGTTTATTATTTCTAATAATAAGCCTATGTGATCGTATCGCAAAAAATTTTTATAACCCCCCCTCAAACTTTGTCACTTTACGTTTCAAGGTGCGTAGAATCCAAATTTGCAATGTCCGTCCGCCGTCCGCCGTCCCCCGTCCGCCGTCCGCCGTCCGCCGTCCGTGGCACTTTTCTTAGCAACACTGGACCGATTTGGTTCAAATTTGGTACATGGGCTCCATTTGGGGTCTAGTTGTGCCGCGAAACTTTTGGTTGATGTAGGTCACTTCTAAGGGGTGAAAATTAAGGGTTGAAATTTTCAAGAGTGCCCTAGCTCGAAAACTCTCGAAATAAAGGTATCGTTTTTTCACCAATTTTAAATAGTATTGAATTTTTAAAAATTTTTGAGACCACCCGGAGCTCTGTAGGACAAACCGTTCGGTCCCTACGAGTACTTGAAGGTTTTTCTTCGATAAAACAGAATCATGAGTGTGAATCGCAAAAGAGGTCTAATCGCCGTTCAAATTTTATCTGACTAAAATGCGATCGCTGTTCATTTCTTCGATTTGTATACAGTTTTGCCTTCTGCGTAACCAGTAATCAAATTTCCATATGAAGCTTTCTATTTTTCCAATCGAGTGTGAAGCGTTTAGTTCTTTCTAATAAACTTGATTGTGAAGGTGTGAAGCCAGTATGGTGTGGTAGGTAGTACCTAGCTGGTAGGTAAAAAAAAGTTGGTAGGTAAAAAAAATGTTGGTGGGTAAAAAACGCTGCAAATCATTGCTCAAAAGCTTCTTCATTCTTCAGATCACTGATCAGCTGAGTGAGCTCCGAAGCCATTTTCAATCCTATTGAATGAAAGTGCTCTTCCAGGCGTCTCCAGCATTCGAGGAATCTTCTTCACTCCTCAGATCACTGATCAGCTGAGTGAGCTCCGAAGTCATTTTCAATCCTATTGAACGCAGGAAGCTGAAATTTGAGAGGGAAGGTCAAGGGAGAATACAGATGGTGGTAGGTGCTATTGATGGAGAACCAGTGATCTATACAGAAGGGTGATCTATACAGAAAATAATAAACCTTTGAGCAATGATTTGCAGCGTTTTTAATTTTAAGACTATTAAAATATTAATTAAGTATGTAAAGAAGTGATAAAAGTTTTTCTTTCAAAGCAATGTTGATTTTTTAAAATTATATTTTTTGTTGATTTAAAAAGAATTAAACATGATTTTATTTTATGACTTAAAATAAAATCATGTTTAATTTATTTAAGTACTATACATTGTATAGGTACCTACCTACTGCGTTGGAGTTTTCAGCCCAGTCCCCAATCTAGGCTTTGAAAAAAATTTAGGGCTTGAGGATGTTTTTCGTAATTTCCCTAATAATGGTGAAAAAAGTTGAATTTGAGTTGGAAAAGGTTGAATTGGTTTTGGAAAAGGTTGAATTTGAGTTGGAAAAGGTTGAATTTGAGTTGGAAAAGGTTGAATTTGAGTTGGAAAAGGTTGAATTTGGCTTGGAAACGCTATATGTGGGCTCCATTTGGGGTCTAGTTGTGCCGCGAAGTTCCATGCTCACCGGTCTAGCTAATCCATGATACCTTATCAGTCCGTGAAATAGGCAAGCGAGCTCCCCGGTACATGGAACTAATAGGGGTCAAGTTCCATGCTTACCGATCTGAAAGATCCCTTCTTGGTCCAGAGCCATGATACTATTATCAGTCCATGGAAACGGTAAGGGCGCTTCCAGCTACATGGGACTGACCTGGAGACAAGTTCCATGCTCACCAGTCTACAGCTAATCCATGATACCTTATCAATCCGTGGAATAGGCAAGCGAGCTTCCCGGTACATGGAACTAATAGGGGTCAAGTTCCATGCTTACCGATCTGAAAGATCCCTTCCTGGTCCAGAGCCATTCCATGATATCTAATCGGTCCGTGGAACTGGACTGGTAAGGGATGAGTTTTTGTCACTGCTTGGAACTGTTACAAGTTGATACACAGTTCCACAGTCCCGGTACAGCTGTACCGACACACCTGAAGGCAATTATAATAGGTATTTAAATTCTGATTTCGAGTTTTAGAACTTTCTCGAATTGATCGTAGGATAATGCTGGGGCATTCTACGCCAATACCAAGCTGTTCAAACCAAAACTGCTGTCCAGGGCACTTTAAAAAAGGTTAAATCTGACGCTGATTAGACCGGTGGTTTGTTACAGGGCCGAAGCAAGGACCCTTTCGAGCACTGACGCCAACAAGCTACGAATATTTGAAAGAAAAGTTATGAGAAGAATCTATGGGGCAGAGTACGAAAGGGGAATCCAAAACAGTAAGGAAATCGAGGTGATTCTTGAAAATAAAGATACAGTACGTTTCATTATAGCCAGTCGGATTCAGTGGCTTGGATATCTGGAGATAGTGCCTCGTGAAAGACCTCGTAAGATGATTTGGAAATCAAGACTTGAAAAATGAAGGCGGCAGGGGAGACCAAGAACACGATGGATGGATGACGTGGAAAGGGATCTGCTAAAGATGAAAGTACGAAACTGGAAGAGTAAAGCCTGTGATCGAGGTGAGTGGAGGAAGGTTGTAAGGGAGGCCATTGCATACAGAAGCGATTCTGACCATACAGTAGACATAGAATTGGCAAGGCGCTGAGGTCACGTAGGTAGGTACTATGTACGTACCTATTTATTAATATAAACTCTCCTCAAAAACGGAGGGGGCACGCTATAAATAAAAGAAAATTATAAAAACAAATTTCAAATGGGGAGGACGCCCAGGACTCACCCGACGCCGGCCCTAGGGATGAGGGAAGATGAGGAAGGTGGTGGGAAAGAGGGATGAAGGGAAGTGCCTCTAAAAAATGACCACCAGTTCAAATATGAGCCGAGCAGGACATGGGTGGTGATACCACGGAGTACGCCTACTGAGATACCCAACTCACGCAACTCCGTGGCACTTTTCCCGCACCAGACCCGCGACAATGTTGCAGCCGTTACCTACCTCCTTACCTACCTACGTGTAACCTACTACTTATCCTAATCAATCAGCTACTTTCCATATCCATTCCCTCTGGTGGAGAGTTGAATATAATTTGTAAAAGGTTCAGTAGCATTTGTAAACGGTTTAAATGAATTTGTAAAATTTGTCAAAAGACTGTTGTCATACGACGTTCGGTCAAGCGACTCTTTGTCAATACGACGTTCAGTCAAAAGACTTTTAGTGAAAAGACTTTCGTCAACTTGTAAACTCTGTGCAAACCTAGCCTCTTCAGGCTGAGCACTAGCTTAGGACAAAGTTGAGTTTACAAGTTGACGAAAGTCTTTTGACTAAACGTCGTATTGACAAAGAGTCGCTTGACCGAACGTCGTATGACAACAGTCTTTTGACAAATGTCTTAAACTCTTAGGAAACAAGCTTTTAGCTTACAACAAGCAGTTTGCTAAACAAGATTTTAGCTTAAAACAAGTAATTTGTAAAAGGTTGAAATAATGTAAACCTGCGAATGCTATAAATGTTTATGAAATAAACAGGTGATGAAAGGTGAAGGCGCAGTGGACGTTTCCAGGTGGTTCAAAATTGTTGCCTGGGGAGATTATCACTGGTCCTAAGTGGACGCCTTTTCTATGCTTACATCAGAAGAACCCAGGAGTCATACGAGCTGCATCAGGGCTCTTCTTGTTGTTTCTGAAACCAGCAGCTGTGCAGCTCGATATGATTTGAAACAAGTGGTTGCCATTCTGGGTGGAGGGAAGGAGATGAACGGCGATTGAGTTTCTCACATCCCCCCGAATGCAATCGAACGAAAGAAATGAAAATCGAATAGGGAAGTCGAGTCATTGGTTGAATGGGTGGAGATGGAGAAATGGCGCAGGGCGGAGAGGAGGGCACTCCAGTGAATGATTGAGCGCAAATTGAAGGAGGTTTTCTCATCGTCACGGCTTGCAAAGTGAAGTGCAGGGTGCTCTGCGGATTTGGGCCCCCGAAGAACGTCCGACGGAGTCCTTCATCCCGTAAACCCGGTCATCCAGGTCTTCGGCAGTACATCACCCGGGCGTCCTGACGGCCCTGAGATGGAGATCCGTTCGAGGGAGGCTCAGCTGCACCGATTGGCTGCTTGTTCGAAGGTCTTACAGCGTCGTTATCGAACTTTATGGGAAGCGTCATTTCCGCTTGCTGATGAAACGAACTTTATCGACTTCGTGGGAACCTTCTGGGGCGTGATCAGCACCTTTTTACTTCTTTGACTTTATATGCGACACGGAATCAAAATCAATGATCTTCCAAATCGTAAGGAACCAATTTTGGAAACCAATTTTCAACAATAACCGTCTGAATCGAGCGAGAAAAAAATTAACACCTCCCCCCCCCCCCCCTCACCGCCATCAAAATTTGATGGTTTACGTTTCAAGGAATGTAGAATCCAAAAATTGCATAGTAATTTTGCCGTTAGTTACATCAAAAATCATCAAAATCGAACAATAATTACCGGCAAAAACTAGGAAACCAGTTTATTCAGTGAGGTTTTTCCCATTTTGATTTAAAATTTTACACCCCCCCCCCCCATAATATATAAATAAAAATTGATTAATTGATTAAAAATTTTGCCGTCCGTCCGCCGTACGCGGCACTTTTCTTAGATCCGATTTTCATGAAATTTGGTACATGGGCTTCATTTGGAGGCTTGTTGTGCCCCGAAGCTTTTGGTTGATGTCAGTCACCTCAGAGGGTTGAAAACTAGGGGTTGAAGTTTTGAAAACGCCCTACCTCAAAAACTTAAGATATAAAAGTATGGTTTTTACATCAATTTGAAATAGTGTTGAACCCTACGAGAACTTAAGGGTTGCGCTTATGATAAATCAGAAACACGAATGTGAACCGCAAAAGAGGCCTAATCTCTGTTCAAATTTTAGATGATCAAAATGCGATCATTTCATTGAGTTGTACTCAGGTTTGCGTCCTTAGCAACCAGTAGTCAAATTTCCTAGTAAAGGCACCCACAACTCTTCATTTCTTCGAATCGAGTGTGAAGCTTTTATTTCTTCCAAATTAACTTCATTGTGAAGCGAAAATATGGTTGGTAGGTAGTGACAATGGCAAAGCCGTGTTCTTTGCAGACAAGTGATCTATATAGAAATTATACCTTATCATTACCTTTGTGTAATAATTTTCAGCGTTTTTCGCCGGCAATTAGGTATTGTTCAGTTTATTACGCCTATTGTTCAGTTTTGATTATTACTGCGGTAATCTTCTAGTTTTTCAATTCCCTAGGCCGACTAATAAATTTCAAAAATCCTTGAAAATTTCAAATTTTTGAACTTTGAGCGAAAAATGTTGTTGTTCCAACTAGGGTTGAGGGAAAATTGTCAGACAAATTTGTACATAATTCATAACTTTTTTCACATTTGTGCACAATGTCCCTCAAATTTGTACTCATAGCTTCCTCTTTGGGTGACTCCTGAGACTATAAGGACCAAATATCAACACCATAATGGAAAATTTTCGCATAACTAACTAATATAATATAAGGTGTAACCAACATAATAACTTAAGGTGTTTATATTTGGTGCTTTTAGTCTCAGGAGTCATCTGTAGAGGAAGAAATGCACCCCGAGTTCATTGTTTGCTGTAGGAATGGTAGGTAGTTTCTGACAACTGTGAATAATTTGTGAAAGAGTAAAAATTTGACGAGTATTGGGTGACAGTTCTCACCCTAAGGTGCCAATGGTACAAAAACTATCCATAGCATACAATTTACCTTATCTGTGAAAGCAGGTAATTTCTGGTAAATGTGAAGAATTCGTGAGAGCATACAAATTTGATCAGACTTAAGTGAACCTAATTGTCTTCTTAAGGTGTCGATATCTGTGCTTGCTCTCAGAGCCCTCCACAAAGGATGACATCCACCCTGCTCTCACCCGAGAAGCACGTGTCAGTCTCTCCATCTTGATAAGCTTTCCACAATCTCCCCTCCTCAATCTCAATCTTCATCCTTCAACCTGATTTTTCGGTGACGCGTGGTCCCCGCCAGTTTAGAATCTCTTACATTCGGAAGAAAATAGGACGCCTCTCTTCTGTTGTATGTGAAGATCGTGGAAGATAATCCTGCTACCTACTTACCATCTGATGGCATACCGTCCAGACTTAGTTATGAAAAGACAAGCTGCATGAAATCAGTTTGCTTTGTGAAGAAGATGAGATTTCTTACAGAACCACACTACATCAAAAATCCCTCAAAAACCGTATCGAACAACTGAGAACTTCTATTCGTGCAGCACGAATAAATATTATGTTTTATGAACTATGTGACCTGATGAGGATATTGCCAAAATCTGACCCCCCCCCCCTCCAATCAACACAACCATTTTGATTACTCATTTTCGCTCTCTTACAACCATCGCGGATACCCCTCGTACAGTATTTTTTTGTAAAGCTCTCACAGAGGTCCTTAAGAACACATGAATTGTCCATTCTGGTCTACCAGTTGACTGTCATCCGAGTAAGAAACGTTTCTAACTGCCTCCCACGCTCTTCATGGTGGTCTTCAACACCACAATATCGTCTCTCCATCGATTTCCAGTTCAAAAAACCACTTCACGAAACGTAAAAACCAACAGTCCGCCGGGGCAGAACCAACTAACAGTAATAGTGTGGGGAATGAGAGAAGCAGTGTTTGCGCCAGGTGCTGTGACAAAAGGGACAATCCGCAGCCGTCACAGTGTAATCTAATATTCTCTGTCTGTCATCAACCCTTCTATCCCCATTGTCCTGTCCTCCATTGCCATCTTCTTTCTCCATTATTTTCGCCCTATCTTTTTCAACCACGGTTCCTTCTTTTTCCATTTCGATTCTTCTTCTTCTTCCCGTCCACTTCTTACCGCTTCCAACTGTAAATCCAATTTGGTTCAGTCGTCAACGGAATCAATTTTCCGACTCGTGGGATTCGAAGGGGGTTTTCAAGGGTCCTAATCTGTAAGGGACTCCTGTTGACCCAAGCTTACAATGGATCATTCCAAGAGGTATCTTACAATACGGTTTTATTATTACATCAAAGTAACTAATCATCTTACAACAAAATTTAAGTAGGTGGTCAATGTATCAATCAAAACACGCCACTGGTAAAAATTCAGTTTTAAAGTAGGTTTTAAAATCGTTATAAAGTTCTTTGGAATGCCTGAGAATAGGCCGGTAAGTAAGCATCACTGCCGAGAACCCTAGTCGTGGTAGAACAGGCCGAGAACATCATTTCTGGTTTTGATGCGAGCAGACTCGAAAAATAAAAGAACTTCGAAAATATGAAAAAGGGATTGAAAAAAAAAGAAAAGAAGTATCCAGTAAGACAGAGCCTCGATTCAAAGGCAGTTAGCAAGCGGAGGGGGGAACTGGTTTTCAAGACTGCAGAAGGTGTGGGTGTTATCCCCTGAACCCCGTGTAAATACAATCAGAGCTGCTCGGAAGTTATAAATGGGACGGCCAAGTTCATATCCATTGTTAAGGAGTTATAAGAACCGATTTACATCTAAATTGTGGCCCCTCTTAGTAAATATCGTTCTGTCAGAGAGATTCGAGAGCCGAGTTTATTCGGTCGTCGACGGAAACCATCAATTTCTTCTGGAGTTTGTACATGATTAACATCTTCCAGGCATCACAAAAAGATCGGTTTTTGGAGTTTCCAACTTACACCGGAGGTTTCAGGACGATTCAAGTTCCATTCATAGGCAGGACGTTATAGTTTCCCTTCATTGATGCAGGCACGCGTCAGATAATCTGCTTTGGACAAACCATGAAATACTTCTTCTGCCCAGATTAGGATCTCGAGGTGGCCGAGTCGTGGCATGTTAAACTCTGGTCTTTTTCTGAAGAGACATTCTTCAGCCGTACAGAACTCCACTTGTGGAGTCCTCCTTATCGCCAAGCAGTAACTTGTTTGAGACTCGGAGACATTTTTTGAAAATAAAAACGGAATTTCCAACTCGCTGCTGGTTTCTGGCTGTCGTTCTTCCCCGATCCTTGAATCTCTCCGAGTACGTTATGAGGGTTGTTTGGTTGTTTGCATACTGCATTCGTGTTGAACAACTTTCATTGCTCATTTCATTTTGTACGAACCATCTTCGATACAACTCACCAAGAAGACCGATGAACAGACATAAATATGGAGAGGAAATTATTACACCAAGCAATTCCCGTGTTATTATTTCTCTATTTGTCTGCTATTAGCCTGCACCTATTGAATGACTCCTTAGTTCAAGTCCTCATGTGCATCTCATGTACGATGAATCAAAGCCTTGTGATGTACCTTTGA
This sequence comes from Apolygus lucorum, assembly GCA_009739505.2. Lineage (NCBI taxonomy): Eukaryota > Metazoa > Arthropoda > Insecta > Hemiptera > Miridae > Apolygus > Apolygus lucorum. Next base: position 54,115,636 of record CM019182.2, read on the forward strand.
CATTCTGTGGGTGGTTCGTTTTGAATATTGAGTATAAGTTGGTATTATCTCCTTGAGTTTACTATATTGAGAGGGGTAGATTTCGGCAATACCCTCGTGATTAATTTATTAAAAGTTAAATGCACTTTCGCTTAAGTTTTTATACAATATGCAGATCTTCACTCATATCTTAATCTTGCATGTAGATTGGTGGTAGGTACTTATAATTGACCAAAGGTGAAACGAGTGGGGTGATAATTGATAAATGCATTTGTGGCACCCAGGTACTCTAATGTTTGTTGAAGCAAGAATTTCAAGCAGTGGTATAAGTTTGCAAATTTGGAAGAAAGTTGTTGATACTTCTCCAGTGCTTTGTGAAAGGTGGAAGTCAATACTGACAACCTTTCCTGGAAAGGAGTAATATTGTTAGAGGTCCAAATTTGCAATTATACCACCGCTTGGAATTCTTGCTTTAACAATCATAAGCGTACCTGGGTACCACAAATGCATTTATCAATTATCACCCCACTCGTTTCACCAAGGTCAATTATAAGTACCTACCCACCAATCTTCAAGCAAGATAAAGAGAAGACTGAGGATCTGCATATTGTATATCAAATAAGCCAGAAGTTCTGACGATGCTAACTGAGCGAAAGTGCACTTAACTTATAATAAATGAATCACGAGGATATTGCCGAAATCTATCCCCCCTCAACATAATCACCTCGAACGAATAAAGGCCTTAGAACCACCATGAATAATCCCCTTGGCTAAAAGTCAGTCAAACTGTTAAACTCCTACCATAGTGCAGTACAAGTCTACATAACTTCCTAATTATTACGAAATAATGAAAAAAGTTTTGTCGGTTATAGTCAATGTTTCGGTCTTCAGCAGATTAGATGCGAGCACCTTTAAATGAACCACTTTTAATAATAGGAATAAAACATGTTTCTCTACAGCGGCTGAAGAATTTTGAGAATCCACACGGTTAGATGGCTCGGTGGCTGAAGACCTTGGAATCGTTCAATGTGATAGTTGAGTACCGTAAGGGCACATGGAAATGCGGACTGGCTATCCCGAAGACCCTGCAGGAACCTGCCAGGAAGATATGCGGAGAGAGCTGATGCATGAAAAAGAACAAAGCAGAGATTCGGAGGTGGCCCAGAAGTGTTGGTGGTTGCAGGATGGTGAGCGCCCAAGTTGGCAGAAGGTGGCTGCAACAGCCAAAGCAATATGGGATATACAGTTTGGTCGTTGAGGAAGGGGTGCTGAAGAAACATGGGGCAATGATGCAGGTACTTATCATGCATCGCGATTATTCGTTTCTCGGCAGTATCATCAGATGGTGGACGACTCAATTCGTGGGTGGCTGAAGAACGGTCTATGAACATCTAGAAGGGCATACATCCAGACGTGAGGGACTTTGACAGAGCTTGCATAGTTAGCAGGGGTGCAGGAAGTAAAGTAATGAAAACCCAGCAGATTAATAGCACCCTTTCAATTAACTGTGTGTTGGAAGAACTTTTACATGTGAATTTGGTAACCAAGATCTTAAGGAGACTGGTACAAACTAAGAACCATTCCTGATTGGGCGATATAAGATCAATCCAGAGCCACCTAGTTTTGGTTTATTATTTTCAATAATAAGCCTTTGGAACCGAGCAAGAAGAAAAAAAATTTTAACCCCCCCCCCCCCCTCAAAATTTGATGTTTTACGTTTCAAGGTACATAAAATACGAAAATCGAATAAAAAAATTTCCGTCCGTCCGCCGTCCGCTGTACGCGGCACTTTTCTTAGCAACACTGGACCGATTTGGTTCAAATTTGGTATATGGGCTCCATTTGGGGTCTAGTTGTGCCGCGAAGCTTTTGGTTGATGTAGGTCACTTCTAAGGGGTGAAAATTAAGGGTTGAAATTTTCAAGAGTGCCCTAGCTCGAAAACTCTCAAAATAAAGGTATCGTTTTTTCACCAATTTTAAATAGTATTGAATTTAAAAAAAATTTTGAGACCACCCGGAGCTCTGTAGGACAAACCGTTCGGTCCCTACGAGTACTTGAAGGTTTTCCTTCGATAAAACAGAATCATGAGTGTGAATCGCAAAAGAGGTCTAATCTCCATTCAAATTTTATTGGACTAAAATGCGATCGCTGTTCATTTCTTCGATTTGTATACAGTTTTGCCTTCTGCGTAACCAGTAATCAAATTTCCATATGAAGCTTTCTATTTTTCGAATCGAGTGTAAAGCGTTTAGTTCTTTCTAATAAACTTGATTGTGAAGGTGTGAAGCAGTATGGTGTGGTAGGTAGTACCTACATATAGTTGGTAGGTAAAAAACGCTGCAAATCATTGCTCAAAGGTTTATTATTTTCTGTATAGATCACCCTTCTGTATAGATCACTGGTTCTCCATCAATAGCACCTACCACCATCTGTATTCTCCCTTGACCTTCCCTCTCAAATTTCAGCTTCCTCCGTTCAATGGGATTGAAAATGGCTTCGGAGCTCACTCAGCTGATCAGTGATCTGAAGAGTGAAGAAGATCTCCTCGAATGCTGGAGACGCCTGGAAGAGCACTTCCATTCAATAGGATTGAAAATGGCTTCGGAGCTCACTCAGCTGATCAGTGCTCTTCCAGGCGTCTCCAGCATTCGAGAAGATCTTCTTCACTCTTCAGATCACTGATCAGCTGAGTGAGCTCCAAAGCCATTTTCAATCCGATTGAATGGAAGTGCTCTTCCAGGCGTCTCCAGCATTCGAGGAGATCTTCTTCACTCTTCAGATCACAGATCAGCTGAGTGAGCTCCGAAGCCATTTTCAATCCTATTGAACGCAGGAAGCTGGAATTTGAGAGGGAAGGTCAAGGGAGAATACAGATGGTGGTAGGTGCTATTGATGGAGAACCAGTGATCTATACAGAAGGGTGATCTATACAGAAAATAATAAACCTTTGAGCAATGATTTGCAGCGTTTTACAGTAAAATACCATCAAAATCGTATGAAAATTGGTGTTGTTTGCAGTAAAAGCCCCCAGACTATGGACTGGATTCAGAAGGCAAATAGGTAATAATTGTCTACCTTCAATTACCCAGCACGTAGTAGGTTATGTGGCCTGTGCAGGGATTCCAAAAGAGACAAGGATGAAAAGAGATGCAATTCTACAAGAAGTACCTCTGGTGACCGTATCCATGCCTACATTGATTCATAAACCTCCACAAGTGGAACTAAGGTCTATTGAAACCTTGAAACGCCTTTCCCCGAAATCCCCGACTGGATCCAGACTGTATCGCAGAGTCCTGTTATTCCAATCAAGCTGACAATTAGAGAAGCGGCCCTTAGAAAGTTGGGAAGACAAAGACGAAAGGTCTTCGCGCGCCTCGACGTGCGCTATGGTGTAATTGGTCATTGTTGCGCTCGTTTGTGCTCGCTTATTGTCTGCCAAGGCGTAATTATCTTTAGTATTGTTTCGTCGTGGTTGAGACCGCGGTTTTTTCTTCACTGCGCGTTCGAGACAAACTCAAGCTGCTCTCGAACATTGAGCGAATCGAAATGATAGATTTTTCGGGGTAACATTAGTGTTACTTTACACTGTGATCCCTACGATGCAAACTTGAGGTACGAAAGATCAGCCCTCCTTACATTGTTGCCCAACAAGAAGCCGAGCACAAGTCTCCAGGCTTCATTTGGACACATTTTCAGATATTCATGATAATTGTTTGCTGCCTTGGGTAGTCCATGGAAGGAGAAAGACAGTACCATCAACTCTGAGGTGATATTTCCTTCACGTAAAAATACAACCTAATTCTGGAAACGCCAAAAGTCAACTGTAACCTTTCCACGTAAAAGTGGAGATCTACTCTTTCCAGAGTAGATACGTGGAGAAGGAAAGAGCAAGTACAAAAACACTCTATTGCGTCATTTCATCGTTCTTTCAAGTCTTTTCTAGTAATTCCCAAGATTCTTTTACTAAGTTAAGGTAAGTATACAATATAATGAACCAATAATAACATCATCTAACAGGCGTCTGACGTCAGATCAGATCTGATCATCTGACGTGGCGCTTTCCTAAAATATCGGACTAATTTTGATGAAATTAGGAAAATGGTCTGTATTCTTTGCAGACGAGTGATCTACACATAAAAACAATAAACTTTTGTGTAACAATTTACAGCTTTCGGTCCATTATTTTCAATAATGAACCTTTGGAATCGACCACAAAAAATCATTTTTAACCCCCCCCCCCCTCAAAATATGTTGGTTTACGTTTCAAGGTACCTACGTAGAATCCAAAAACGCTGCAAATCATTGCTCAGAGGTTTATTATTTTCTGTATAGATCACCCTTCTGTACAGATCACTGGTTCTCCATCAATAGCACCTACCACCATCTGTATTCTCCTTTGACCTTCCCTCTAAAATTTCAGCTTCCTGCGTTCAATAGGATTGAAAATGGCTTCGGAGCTCACTCAGCTGATCAGTGACCTGAAGAGTGCAGAAGATCTCCACGAATGCTGGAGAAGCCTGGAAGAGTACTTCCATTCAATAGGATTAAAAATGGCTTCGGAGCTCACTCAGCTGATCAGTGACCTGAAGAGTGCAGAAGATCTCCACGAATGCTGGAGAATCCTGGAAGAGTACTTCCATTCAATAGGATTAAAAATGGCTTCGGAGCTTTGGAAAAATAGAAAGCTTCATATGGAAATTTGATTACTGGTTACGCAGAAGGCAAAACTGTATACAAATCGAAGAAATGAACAGCGATCGCATTTTAGTCCGATAAAATTTGAATGGAGATTAGACCTCTTTTACGATTCACACTCATGATTCTGTTTTATCGAAGGAAAACCTTCAAGTACTCGTAGGGACCGAACGGTTTGTCCTACAAAGCTCCGGGTGGTCTCAAAAATTTTTAAAAATGCAATACTATTTAAAATTGGTGAAAAAACGATACCTTTATTTCGAGAGTTTTCGAGCTAGGGCACTCTTGAAAATTTCAACCCTTAATTTTCACCCCTTAGAAGTGACCTACATCAACCAAAAGCTTCGCGGCACAACTAGACCCCAAATGGAGCCCATATACCAAATTTGAACCAAATCGGTCCAGTGTTGCTAAGAAAAGTGCCGCGTACAGCGGACGGCGGACGGACGGAAATTTTTTTATTCGATTTTCGTATTTTATGTACCTTGAAACGTAAAACATCAAATTTTGAGGGGGGGTTAAAAAAAAATTTTTCGTGCTCGATTCCAAAGGCTTATTATTGAAAATAATAAACCAAAATCGAATAACAATTTGGCCGTCGGTCCGCCGTACGCGGCACTTTTGCCACTTAGCATTGACCGATTTTTATGAAATTTGGTATATGGGCTCCATTTTATGTCTAGTCGAGCCCCGAAGATTTTGGTCACTTCTAAGGGTTGAAAAATGAGGGTTGAAATTTTAAAAACGCCTAGCTCAAAAAATTTTGATATCAAGATTGATATAGGTAATTGTTTTTTCATCAATTTAAGATAGTATTGAAATTTTAGAATTTTCAAGAGACCATGCGGAGCTCTGTAGGACAAACCGTTCACCCCTTACGATAACTTAAGGGTTGGACTTACGATTAATCAGAAACACGAGCGTAAATCGTACAAGTGGCCTAATTTCCGTTAAAATTTTAGCTGACCGAAATGCGATCGATGTTTTTCTTCATGTTGGTTGGTAATAACAATGGCAAAGCCGTGTTCTTTGCAGACGAGTGATCTATACAGAAAGAAATAAACCTTTGTGTAATAATTTGCAGCGTTTTTTGATTCTACGTACCTTGAAAAGTAAACCATCAAATTTTGATAAAAGAAAATCCACAACTTTCAAGAGTTCTTAAGGATTCCAAGGGACTTTCGCACTACTGAGGCGCTACCCTCCAGAAACACCATTAGAAAAGACACTCCGTGTAATCAACCGATTCATCCTCATCTAAAATCGAAATATTAAAACGAAATCCCGGCGAAAATGCGGGTATCCTTGAAGAAGGCGCCTTTCTGCTCTCCCCAGACCATATCTCACCTACGATATGGACGATGGTTGATCGTCCTCCGATTCGTTCGACCTCTTTGGGTCCATAAAACCTCGGAGTTGGGATTCTCAACACCTCTCCATGATCAATGAGGGTCGGTCCTCACCTCCAACGATTATTGTGGGAACGCCGTCCGCAGTCCCATTGAAAAGACCCACCCTAGAAGACAATTTTTCCATCTCTTTTCGAAAGTTGTTTTTTTCATTTCATTTTTCCGAGTTCTTTATGTTCGATAAAAAGAGGATTTCTCGTGGCGCTGTTCTTTCTCGGTTCGCTTTTTGGTGTGAGTCATGCGGGCGTACAGAAGATAGTCTTGGTCCAATATTGAAACCGTTCAAGTTCCGAAGAACTTGGCAATCTCTAACGATATTGATGCAGATAACGATCATGGAACATCACGTTAGAATGAGAAATATTAATGAATTTCTCACATTACAAAACATTTCCAAAGAACGCTGCAAATCATTGCTCAGAGGTTTATTATTTTTCTGTATAGATCACCCTTCTGTATAGATCACTGGTTCTCCATCAATAGCACCAAACACCATCTGTATTCTCCCTTGACCTTCCCTCTCAAATTTCAGCTTCCTGCGTTCAACAGGATTGAAAATGGCTTCGGAGCTCACTCAGCTGATCAGTGATCTGAGGAGTGAAGAAGATCTCCTCGAATGCTGGAGACGCCTGGAAGAGCACTTCCATTCAATAGGATTGAAAATGGCTGTGGAGCTCACTCAGCTGAACAGTGATCTGAGGAGTGAAGAAGATCTCCTCGAATGCTGGAGACGCCTGGAAGAGCACTTCCATTCAATAGGATTGAAAATAGCTTCGGAGCTCACTCAGCTGATCAGTGATCTGAAGAGTGAAGAAGATCTCCTCGAATGCTGGAGACGCCTGGAAGAGCACTTCTATTCAATCGGATTGAAAATGGCGTCGGAGCTCACTCAGCTGATCAGTGATCTGAGGAGTGAAGAAGATCTCCTCGAATGCTGGAGACGCCTGGAAGAGCACTTCCATTCAATAGGATTGAAAATGGCTTCGGAGCTCACTCAGCTGATCAGTGATCTGAAGAGTGAAGAAGATCTCCTCGAATGCTGGAGACGCCTGGAAGAGCACTTCTATTCAATAGGATTGAAAATGGCTTCGGAGCTCACTCAGCTGATCAGTGATCTGAGGAGTGAAGAAGATCTCCTCGAATGCTAAAGACGCCTGGAAGAGCACTTCCATTCAATAGGATTGAAAATGGCTTCGGAGCTCACTCAGCTGAACAGTGAACTGAGTAGTGAAGAAGATCTCCTCGAATGCTGGAGACACCTGGAAGAGCACTTCCATTCAATAGGATTGAAAATGGCTTCGGAGCTCACTCAGCTGATCAGTGATCTGAAGAGTGAAGAAGATCTCCTCGAATGCTGGAGACGCCTGGAAGAGCACTTCCATTCAATAGGATTGAAAATGGCTTCGGAGCTCACTCAGCTGATCAGTGATCTGAAGAGTGAAGAAGATCTCCTCGAATGCTGAAGACGCCTGGAAGAGCACTTCCATTCAATAGGATTGAAAATGGCTTCGGAGCTCACTCAGCTGATCAGTGATCTGAAGAGTGAAGAAGCCTTTGAGCAATGATGTGCAGCGTTTTTTACCCACCAACATTTTTTTTACCTACCAACTTTTTTTTACCTACCAGCTAGGTACTACCTACCACACCATACTGGCTTCACACCTTCACAATCAAGTTTATTAGAAAGAACTAAACGCTCCACTCTCGATTGGAAAAATAGAAAGCTTCATACGGAAATTTGATTACTGGTTACGCAGAAGGCAAAACTGTATACAAATCGAAGAAATGAACAGCGATCGCATTTTAGTCCGATAAAATTTGAATGGAGATTAGACCTCTTTTGCGATTCACACTCATGATTCTGTTTTATCGAAGGAAAACCTTCAAGTACTCGTAGGGACCGAACGGTTTGTCCTACAGAGCTCCGGGTGGTCTCAAAAATTTTTAAAAATTCAATACTATTTAAAATTGGTGAAAAAATGATACCTTTATTTCGAGAGTTTTCGAGCTAGGGCACTCTTGAAAATTTCAACCCTTAATTTTCACCCCTTAGAAGTGACCTACATCAACCAAAAGCTTCGCGGCACAACTAGACCCCAAATGGAGCCCATATACCAAATTTGAACCAAATCGGTCCAGTGTTGCTAAGAAAAGTGCCGCGTACGGCGTACGGCGTACGGCGGACGGACGGAAATTTTTTTATTCGATTTTCGTGTTCTACGTACCTTGAAACGTAAAACATCAAATTTTGAGGGGGGGTTAAAATTTTTTTTTTCTTGCTCGATTCCAAAGGCTTATTATTGAAAATAATAAACCAAAAAAGCGATCTCTATTATTTCTATGCAATATTCTTCCTATAGATTCAGTATTGCATAAAAGTCACATTAAAATGAGATGTTGGGTGTTTTCAACGCCAATTTTAATGGATTTTCCATCCAAAAAGGGGTAGGGAAAATTCTTAATAAATTTTACGGTTTGGTTTAACCAAATTTGGTTGGAGCCAGGGACTTCTAAGAGGAGAAAAAAGTTGGTAGGTGTAATAAAAGTTGGTAGGTAAGAAAATAGGTTAAAAAAAAACGCTGCAAATCATTACCCAAAGGTTTATTATTTTCTGAACAGATCACCCTCCTGTATAGATCCCTCCCTACCAACCATAGATACCTACTACCTACTAGGGCATTTTTGAAAATTTCAACCCTAACCACCAACCAAATGGAAATGAAGGGTTGACATTTTCAAAAATGCCCTAGTAGGTAGTAGGCACCTATGGTTGGTAGGGAGGGATCTATACAGGAGGGTGATCTATACAGGCAATAATAAACCTTTGCTTTGTTTGCAGCGTTGTTTTACCTATTTTTTACCTACCAACTTTTTTATACCTACCAACCATTGGTAGGTACTACCTACCACACCGTACTGCCTTCACACCTTCAAAATCAGGTTTATTAGAAAGAACTAAACGCTTAACACCAGAAGCTGGTCATAGGTCTCGACTTCCGACGTGGACAAGAGGGTTGGACTTCCGATAAATCAAACACGGGTGTGAATTGGAAACGACTGTTCAGTGCAAGAAAAAGGCCGAGGAAATCGTGAGCTGATCGACGCGATCATTGTTTGTCTCATTGATAGCATTTCGTGTTACACTCGATTGGTCGTTTTTAACAACCAAGAAACAAATTAAATCGTACTGATCAGCGATTTTATTGCAGATACTCGTTGTTTTAATCGAAAATCAGTAAAATTTGTACAATAATTTACAGCGGTTTTGTAAATAAATCTTGTCCTCCATTGTAGGAGTAAAAGTTGTAAGTTTGGATCATCCGTAAAATTCAAATGCCTACGAAATTCAAATATTTCTTCCTATTAAACTTGTCATTTTTATTCGTTCTTAGACATACTAGTCGTAAGTTTGCTTGCCAATATTTGAGTCCCCAATGAAATATCCGAACCAAGTAGGCAAACCCCAAGAAACGAAGGCACCGCCAATTATTTCTTGCACCTTGAGACTTACATGCATAATTCACCTTGTTGCCCAATAACCACTTTAGCAATTGGTTCAATTACAAGGGACCCTTGTCCCTTATTGACAATAAAGAACCCTTGTTCTTTATTGTCAAGAATCGACAATAATGATATTCCAATAAGGGCATTCCAATAAAGTTTTCACAATCTATTGTGGGACAAAATATTTCTAATTCTCAACAGTACTGAAACTCGAAAAATTCTCGAATTATTCGCCCAATAATTATGGGGACGAGTCTCTACAATAAATTGTAAATCTAAGTCAAGTTTGATAATCCGGAGCTTTTATATAATTGTTTGTAAGAGGTTTTACAATTCAAGAACCCAGAAGCGCTTTAATCAGCTGAAGTTTGAACGGAGATTAGGCCATTTCTGGTAGTGAACTGTCGTTTGCCATTCACACTCGCGTTTCTGATTTTCTGTAATTGCAATCGTATAAGACTTCATAGGGAGCGAATGGTTTCCTACAGAACTCCGGATAGTCTCATTCGATCCGAAAAATCCAATTCTATTCTTAATTGATGAAAAAATAATAACGAGAGTTTTCGAGCTAGGGCGATTTGAAAATTACAACACCTACCCCTTAGGTTCGACCAAATGCTTCGAGGCACAACTAGACCCCCTCTTTAGATAGATTTAATCAAATCCATGGTAAAGAAAAATGTTTGTTCGATTTTTGGATTCTACGCACCATCAAATTTTGAGGTTTTTAAAAAAGATTTTTCTGACCCGAATCCAGATTCATTATTGAAAACCAAAATGCCATACGCCGTACGCGGATCAAAATGCCGAGGCAAAATGGCGTCCGTCCGTTGTAAGCCGTACGCGGCATTTTCCTCAGTCACGAGTAGGTGCGTTTCGTAACTCGTATACGAAATTTGTATTGAACTCAATGGGCTCCAAAAATGTTTTGCTATTTCGTATGTTCAGAAAAAGTACGAAGTAAATATTTTGAAGTCATTACAAAAAACAATACGCCAATCGGGTCCAAAAAAAAATTCCATTGGACTTATCACGAATTAAGACGACGGTGTGACAGAAGTGCAAAATGTTATTTGTTATTGATTATTGTCAATCGCTAAAGAGCATAAATTGATATCACAGTGTGGAATTATGTCATTGAGGAATTTAGACGGGCAATCCCTCATATTGGCCCAATTAAGGACCCAATTACATGATATTCCAATAAATTCGTGTTCTAAGAGCTCCCAAGTTGTTCGATCTTCATCAAATCCTTTCAAGAATTATAAAGTACAGAACTCGAATAATGTCAATTTTGCTTCCGAGTCTACCAAGGTAGCGGAAGCTTTGTTTTCACTTTTCAAGGATGAAAAAAAAAGTTCTCCAAAATCAAAATTTCCACTCGCGTTTTACGTTTCAGACCTTCCTGAACAATTTTGGTTCCGTGTCTGTCTGTCTGTCTGTCATGAATTCCTTGTAACGCGCATAACTATACGAAGTTATTGTCCGATTTCGATGAAATTTCCAGGGATAGTGCGGGTTGGTGTGTAGATGGTCTCCTATGAAAATCATCATCCCCGGACTGATAGAAGCGACTGCGCATGCGCAAACGTGAATTCCTTGTAACAGCCATAACTTCTACATTTTCCATCCGATTTCAATGACATTTTCAGGGATTATGTGGATTAGGTTGTAGATGGTCCCCTATGAAAATCAGCACCTTCGAACTGATAGCAGCCACTGTTTTTTTTTAAATCTGGAACATATTTAAGACGCCACTTGAAATGCCTTTTGTGAAGAACCATAATTGTTAACTTTTCAATCAATGATCAATACCTCATGTGGTTATCAGGTGGAATCCTCAGTCGGATAACATGATGTGAATAATCCATCCAACTACTGATTTTGAAGCCTCGTAATCACAGCTCGCTCAACCATTATCAACAAAACTCATCCGCAACAATATACCTTCTCAATATACTGAATACGGCAATGAATCAGTGTGGAACTGATGAACAACAGAAATCCCATGTAAGGATTTGTCCCTTACATAAAGTAACTATAACTACAGTCAAAAGTAAAATGAAATGTAAAACTCGACATTTTAGTACTTGAAAATGCCTCTCTTCTCTATGAGTCCTTCATAGAAGTTCATTGCAGTCATTTCGTAATTATGGAAACAGTAACTGTGATGATTACTACTTCTTTCATAACATAACAACTGTTGTTATGTTATGAAAGAAGTAATCATTCCTAAATGGTGATGTAATTGAGGCTTATATTATTACCTAGCTCATTACATCTCTCTGTCTGTCGTGTCAGATTTAATGAAACTTAATTGCCATCATTTCATACGACATATGCCTAATTTTGATGTAATTTTGTGGAAGAACAAAATGAAGAATCATCAACAAATCGAACAACTCTTCAAAATGTTTTTTTTTTTTTTTTGTCGGTCTGGAAATTACCGAACTATTGCTAACTATTATGGGCTAAACTGCCCACAATACGCCCAACACTGCCGTGTGTAGGAAAAACGCCTAATTGTGATTTCCCCTAAATCACAGCTTTTCAGGAGTTAAGCTTCAAGTTTATCATACAAACCTCAGAGTAAATTCCTCCGGTAAAACCAACCTGATCTTCAACGACGTCAAATCGATTTTCACTATCGATTATTCTCGCATATATTATGGTTTCAGAATGCTATTCATGTTTCTTACTTTCTTCACGAGAAACGGTCCAGTCACTGGGGTTTTGTTCGAAAAGCCACTTTGTACTAAAATGGTATACAGGGAATAATGCTGGAATCCCACGAGCCTTGAAGTGTGGTGAGCAACCTATACCGAGACATGCTTTCCAGCCCAATCGAAAAAGTGGATATAAAGCGACAGAAATAGTTTGATATCCCTGATTTTGCGTTCCGCTAAACCGTTTCCTGCGGGGTGGTACGAGGCACAAGTATTTAGTTGTTAACGTTATACCATGTTTTGAGGCAAATTCCTTGAAGGCTTTGGATGTGAACTGTGGTCCGTCACGATTTTGGTTTATTGTTTTCAATAATAAGCCTTTGGAATCGAGCAAGAAAAAAAAATTTTAACCCCCCCTCAAAATTTGATGTTTTACGTTTCAAGGTAGGTACGTAGAATACGAAAATCGAATAAAAAAATTTCCGTCCGTCCGCCGTACGCCGTACGCGGCACTTTTCTTAGCAACACTGGACCGATTTGGTTCAAATTTGGTATATGGGCTCCATTTGGGGTCTAGTTGTGCCGCGAAGCTTTTGGTTGATGTAGGTCACTTCTAAGGGGTGAAAATTAAGGGTTGAAATTTTCAAGAGTGCCCTAGCTCGAAAACTCTCGAAATAAAGGTATCGTTTTTTCACCAGTTTTAAATAGTATTGAATTTTTAAAAATTTTTGAGACCACCCGGAGCTCTGTAGGACAAATCGTTCGGTCCCTACGAGTACTTGAAGGTTTTCCTTCGATAAAACAGAATCATGAGTGTGAATCGCAAAAGAGGTCTAATCTCCATTCAAATTTTATCGGACTAAAATGCGATCGCTGTTCATTTCTTCGATTTGTATACAGTTTTGCCTTCTGCGTAACCAGTAATCAAATTTCCATAATATGAAATTTCATATTATGAAGCTTTCTATTTTTCGAATCGAGTGTGAAGCGTTTAGTTCTTTCTAATAAACTTGATTGTGAAGGTGTGAAGCCAGTATGGTGTGGTAGGTAGTACCTAGCTGGTAGGTAACAAAAAGTTGGTAGGTAAAAAAAATATTGGTGGGTAAAAAACGCTGCAAATCATTGCTCAAAGGCTTCTTCACTCTTCAGATCACTGATCAGCTGAGTGAGCTCCGAAGCCAATTTTACTCCTATTGAATGGAAGTGCTCTTCCAGGCTTCTCCAGCATTCGAGAAGATCTTCTTCACTCTTCAGATCAGTGATCAGCTGAGTGAGCTCCAAAACCATTTTTACTCCTATTGAATGGAAGTGCTCTTCCAGGCGTCTCCAGCATTCGAGAAGATCTTCTTCACTCTTCAGATCACTGATCAGCTGAGTGAGCTCCAAAACCATTTTTACTCCTATTGAATGGAAGTGCTCTTCCAGGCGTCTTCAGCATTCGAGGAGATCTTCTTCACTCTTCAGATCACTGATCAGCTGAGTGAGCTCCAAAACCATTTTTACTCCTATTGAATGGAAGTGCTCTTCCAGGCGTCTCCAGCATTCGAGGAGATCTTCTTCACTCTTCAGATCACTGATCAGCTGAGTGAGCTCCGAAGCCAATTTCAATCCTATTGAACGCAGGAAGCTGAAATTTGAGAGGGAAGGTCAAGGGAGAATACAGATGGTGGTAGGTGCTATTGATGGAGAACCAGTGATCTATACAGAAAATAATAAACCTTTGAGCAATGATTTGCAGCGTTTTCTTTATTTTGTTGAAGTGAGGATCAAAGATCCAATTACTGCTCCGCTATTCTCTTTCAGAGCCTTGGCATAGCAGAACCTGGAGTTCTCATCTACGATCACTAGAATCGATTTTGTTTTGCCATGTCCTTTAGATTTCTTGCAACACTCAGCAAAATCGAGATGTACGGTTCTAAACTGCACCGATTTTCACCAATCAATTTCACCAAAATCTAAAACAATTCGTATTAGACAAGGAAATGTCTGAAAGGCTTCACAGAAAACAATGGCACATGGTTGAATTCCTCTAGTAGTGAAAGAACAATGGAATACGTACATTTTCAGATATAAAATTCCGATTATTATATTTCTGAAACGTGAATAATTATTATGACTCGTCTGTGTCTCAGGTGTTGCGGATGCTATTTTGGTGGGTCCCCGTTAAATCCGTTTTTGTTCTCTCTCCTCCTACTGAAAGATTTAAACACCATTTTTCATCAATTTTTTATTCGTCCCCTCCGAGCTTTTCCCAGAAACCCCACATTTCATGGGGTTTGAAAAGTAGAAAATCGACTCCGCGTCAAAAGGGCGGATTTTTTTACCTGGAAGAATCTTTTTCTCTACGTTTCTGCAAGAGACAAACGATTCATCAAAGGACATCCTTCGCCGATCCTCTAAGATGGATGAACCCTGACTGGCCAAAAAAAGCCTGCCAAGGTGGGTGAGCAGTTGATTCCTCACGCAGGATAACATCGAAATTTGGCGTGAACGTCGATAATGTTGAATCGTTTTGAACAAAATACGTCCAATAAAATACCACATTTACGCTCGCTTGCTCGCACGATCGCAAAAAAAAAAAACCTTTGGCATAAATCAATTTCAATTTTTGGCCAACTTTTGGCATACCAATTTGAACTTTTGGCAACTCATTTTGAACTGGCAAATTCTCTCTCAAAAAAAAAAAATAAAATACTAATAATAAATCGAACTTGAATGCCCAAATTTTCTGCATTTGGGCAAACAAACGGTTGACAAAACGGTTTGGATGTGGAAATTATTAAACAGTTACAGATTTCTGTAGTTTTCTGCAGATTTCGTTTTTTGCTTCCTCACTACCGAAGGTAGGGAAGCTTTGTATTCGTGAAAGAAGTGAAAAAAAAAGTCCTCCAAAATCAAAATTTCCACTTGCTTTTTGCGTTTTAGAGCTTCCCGAACAATTTTGGTTCCGTGTCTGTCTGTCTGTCGGTCTGTCGGTCTGTCTGTGGTCAATCCTTGTCCCGGGCAAAACTATACTAACCTGTGGTCCGATTTTGATGAAATTTTCAGGGATTGTGCGGGTTAGGTCCTAGACGGTCCCCTATCAATTTCAGCACCTTCGGACCAATAGGAGCGAGTGCGCATGCGCAAACGTGAATTTCCTGGAACCTCGGTTTCTCGGTTTCTAATGAACCGATTTTGCTCAAATATGGAGGTTAGTTAGGGACTAACTTCTAAGAGACACCCTATAAGTTTCAATCAAATTGGTCAAGCAATAGCCGCTGCGCATGCGCGAACTTTAAATTTATTGTTACAACCAAAACTCCGCAACTATTCAACCAATTTCGATGAAATTTTCAGGGATTGTGTGGGTTAGGTCCTAGACGGTGGACCGCTAATATTTTGGTATTCAATAACTCTTTGAATCATAATTTTTTCGCCAACAGATTCTATACGTCCATGTTACAATGAGTGAGGAAGCTATACTGCCCACCCAACTTGGCAGACGTTTTTTATATCAAAAGCTCTCTGAGTATCAAACAGGACATTGAGATTTATAACTAAATTAGATTGAGAGCCACAAATTTCAGGAGTTCCACAACCGATTTGTGAGGACTTCACTGGATTGCCTTATAATAATTATAATGATTTCATTGTTGTTAGGGATCGACAATTATTGTCAATGAAAGTGACAATGAAATTATTATTTACAATTATAATTTTTTCCTTGTAATTTGAGCGAAAAGTTGGTGTGGTTATTGGGCAACCATTACGGAGCCAATTATTGGCATCGCTCAAGGAAATTGATATTGCATTTGTTTCCTGAGATTACCCCTTTTCAAGAGGCATTTCGAGTATTTCAATGGCGACTTGCACCCATGAATATTGCTTGCAGTTATTGGCAAGACAAAGGTATGACTAAAACCGATTGAAATTCATTGGATATTGTTATGAATGCATAAACAAATCATGGACCATCAAAAATTCCGATCAAAAATAAAGGAAAAGTTGTTGTAATCCCAACCGCCCGATGTACACTCTGCTTCCCTATTTTCCAACAAAAGATAAGGAGTTAATGAAAATCATCCTGGAATAGTTCATTTACGGCCGCTTGAAGCGCTGAGATCGAGAAATCCCCAGATGCAACATTTCACAAAACTAGTAAAGTTCAAAATCGAAAACTTAAGAAATTACTGCATGCAGTTCCAGTCCTATACAGAACTCCTCATTTAAAGAAATCATAAATGCTTGCATACGAGTCTGCAACACATTGGGGCATTTTCATGTGTGTCAAAGTAAGGTACCCAAGCATCAAAATAAGAAAACAGTTGATTGTTCTCTACGTACGATTGTTGTGTGAGTCTATTTTATTTATTGGTCGCGTGAGCAAGTTTTCGTGACGATTTTGCTTCCGAGTCTACCAAGGTAGGTGGTAGCGGAAGCTTTGTTTTCACTTTTCAAAGACGAAAAAAAAAGTTCTCCAAAATCAAAATTTCCACTCGCGTTTTGCGTTTTAGATCTTTCTGAACAATTTTGGTTCCGTGTCTGTCTGTCTGTGTGTCTGTCTGTCTGTCTGTCTGTATGTCTGTCATGAATTCCTTGTAACGCGCATAACTGTACGAAGTTATTGTCCGATTTCTATGAAATATCCAGGGATCGTGCGGGTTGGTGTGTAGACGGTCCCCTATGAAAATCATCATCCCCGGACTGATAGAAGCGACTGCGCATGCGCAAACGTGAATTCCTTGTAACGACCATAAGTTCTACATTTTCAATCCGATTTCAATGAAATTTTCAGGGATGTTACAGATTAGTATTTAGATGGTCCCCTATAAAAATCATCACCTTCGGACTGATAGTAGCCACTGCGCATGCGCAAACGTGAATTTCCTTGTAACGGCCATAACTTCCACATTTTCCACCTGATTTCGATGAAATTTTCAAGGATTATGTGGATTAGGTTTTAGATGATCCCCTATGAAAATCATCATACCCGGACTGACAGAAGCGACTGCGCATGCGCAAACGTGAATTCCTTGTAACAGCCGTAATATGAACTGTCCCCCCGGGGGTCCCGGGTTCGAATCCCAGCCGAGGCTAAGTATTTTTTTGATCCAATCACATAATATGTGATTGGATCAAAAAAATACTTAGCCTCGTATTAGTGAGTAGATATATTATATCTACTCACTTAATTTTTCATCCGAATTTGATGAAATTTTCTAGGATTGTCTTCTAGGTTGATTCTGGATTGGTGTTTTGAGATTAACTACTATGCATCTGATCATCTATATAATCGGGTTATGGATACGAGGAAGCTATGTGCCACACCCACTTGGCAGACGTTTTTCAGTTTATGTGCCAAAGCAAAGACATGAAAATGTCAATAAGAAATAAGCAACGTATTCGTACGAAATCGTGATTTTTATTATTTCAAAACTCCACATGATTCAATTTGAACAAATGAACATCAACTGGATGTAACAGATTTAATTAAGAAAATTTAAGGATTAAAGAGTCGCGCAGCAGCTACCACCAATGAAATTAGGGAACCATCTGCACAATCTCTGGAAACTTCATTTCTAAAACTTCATTTCTAAAAAAAGTCAAATTTTGCAGCGATTCCATTAGTGAGCCAAAATTTGTATTGATAATCATCAATGTTTCTTTCTGGTATCATTGAAATTTTGGCACAATTTCTTTTGGCCTGATTTCTTCTGTGGAGTTTGGAAGCCAACTACGAGGTATAAGTAGTTCTCGAAATCGAATAAAGTTAGGAGGAAGAAGCTTCCATTCATCGGGGTTGAAAATGGTAATAAATTCCTCCAATCCTCCCTCATAATTGTGGGGTTGAAGCACTGTTTCTATTCATTCATTAATTCACTTTGCAGGGGCGTTTAGAGAACCCTGAGAGGTCGACGGTTTTCGTAGCCGACGGGCAAACACGAGCCTCCATCAAGGCTTAGGTAGGAGGTTTCGGCCACACCTCACAACCCCCTCAGGGCAACTATATAATTAAATATTTCCTCCGATAATTTCATTTCCAACCATTCAATAAAACAAAGGAGGAGGTTCTTAGGCAAACACTAACTACCACCAACTACCTGCCTCAGGGGGTGACTTCATCTTGGTAATTTGGCCTTCTCCACCACGTTATCTTCCATTCAGCATATACAAATGAAATACTCATTGACCGCTGTGTACATAAATCAAAACGAACACACAATTACAGCCAAACACTATTCAAATTCGGTTTCAACATTGTTTTAATTATTTTCTATGATGAATAAAATTAATCACCCAAAAAAAAAATATTTGAACTCCCACTCAAAATTCTATGATTTATGTTTCAAAGTTCGTAAAAACTGAAAATCGAATGAAGGGAACAAATCCTTAGAGAGCACTTTCCTTAGTTACCATAAACCAATTTTGATGAAATTTAGGGTCTAGTTGTCAGCCTCATCTAAGAGATGAAAAAAAGGGTTGCAATTTTCAAATCTCCCTAGCTCAAACACTCTCGATATAAAATTATTGTTTTTTTCGTCAATTTAAAATAGAATTAAACTTTTAGAATCGAATAAGACCCCCCCCCCATGAGGACTTTCAATTTTAATGGGCTTTTAACAAAACAGAAATACAAGTGTGAAAATTTCAGATGATCAAATTCTTAGAATAGAGTTAGCCGGCTAGAACGAATTCTTCCATGCATTCAGATTTGTGAATATCGACATTCAGATGAAACTCTGCTCTTTTGGAATATTTCTTTCCCGCCTTAAAATCCTTATGAGGATTCCCACAGCTCTAGGTGGTACCATTCAAATTTAAAGATTCGAAAATACGAGTAATTTTAAATTTAAGATATTCGTATTTTAAATTGATGACAAAATACCTTTAAATTGGAGGTTTTCAAGCTAGGGTTCGAAAATGTCTACTTCTATTTTTCACCTCTTAGAAGTATAATCCCATATGACAAATTCCATTAATTTTGGTTTGTTAATTTTAAAGACAAGCAGGATCAGCTCAGACGACTGAGTCATGATAAGCTTGATGCAGTTGTCAAAATCCATAATAGTTTACTCGTCCCATTCAAAAATTGGTAAATAGGTACAGCAAAGGATCATTCCGAAATTAGCACTCCACTGCAAGTATCCTACTGTGAATTTTATAAACAAAAATAGCTGCTGGAACACAAACGGATGAGTCTTTAAAAGGGTTCAAACCCAGCTCAGATTATGCTTGATAATTCATGTATCTCAGTCATTCAAAACAGTAAAATCCTACCTTAACCTTAAATCAAGACCAATAAGTTGAAGGCAAATAAACTTCACCGTTTTAGCATTGAACAGTTTTTCGCATCTCTGAGGGTAAATTTTCGGCCGACTTTCATGCGATTTGCAGCATTTTTTCTATTTATAAATTCTCTAAAGGCTTCAGGTATTGACATCCTAATTTTAGAAATAAAAATGTGTTTCGGTGGGAATAATTGATTAGTCGATTCAGAGCTCCCTTAATTTCGATTTTGCAGAGATGTCATCACTCCATTATTAACTCATCGTAAAACAGCGCTTACAGCAATCAATATTAAACAGTCTTCAATAACTGTATGTCCGTTTGTGAATTTTATAAACAAGCAGATCTGTATGTCTGCTTGATCAACAGACTAAGTCTAACTCTCAAACGGTCGAGTCTTATCGTATTCCAGCTGAGATCTCAGCATCTTAGAAAGCGTTTTTGTATTTTAGAAATTGCAGCTGCAAAATCTGCTGGTCTGTTGGGTCCTAATTTTGGGCATTTGTCTTTATCCTATCGAAATTTAGAGCTACCAAATCAGCACATAGCTGTATGTGAATTTGCTAAACGGTTGAGTCATCCAAATTCAGCGGAATTGTCAGCAACGCATAACAATTTACCGTTAGGAAATAAGAGCACACAGATTTTTGAAATGAGTGGAGTTGCAATATAAGCTAGTTTGCTGTGTCCTAATCCTGTCATCAATTCATTTTCGTTTATTATTTACAATAATACGCCTTTGGAATCGAGCAAGAAAAAAAAATTTAACCCCCCCCCCCCCCCTCAAAATTTGATGTTTTACGTTTCAATGTTCGTAGAATCCGAAAATCGAATAAAAAAATTTTCGCCCGTCCGCCGTACTTTTCTTAGGAACACTCGACCGATTTGGTTCAAATTTGGTATATGGGCTCCATTTGGAGTCCAGTTGTGCTGCGAAGCTTTTGGTTTTCACCAATTTTAAATAGTATTGAATTTTTAAAATTTTTTGAGACCACCCGGCGCTCTGCAGGACAAACCGTTCGCTCCCTACGAGTAATTAAGGGTTTTCCTTCGATAAAACTGATTATTTGGTTGACTGACATCAACCAAAAGCTTCGCGGCACAACTAGACCCCAAATGGAGCCCATATACCAAATTTGAAACAAATTGGTCCAGTGTTGCTAAGAAAAGTGCCGCGTACGGCGGACGGACGGAAAATTTTTATTCGATTTTCGGATTCTACGTACCTTGAAACGTAAAACACCAAATTTTGAGGGGGGTTAAAAAAATTGTTTTCTTGCTCGATTCCAAAGGCTTATTATTGAAAATAATAAACCAAAATAGGTAAAAAAAAGCCGCAAATCATTGCCCAAAGGTTTATTATTTTCTGTATAGATCCTTCCCTACCAACCGAAGGTACCTACTGCCTACTAGGGCATTTTCGAAAATTTCAACCCCAACCACCAACCCAATGGAAATGAAGGGTTGCAATTTCAAAAATGCCCTAGTAGGCAGTAGGCATCTTCTGTTGGTAGGGAGGGATCTATACAGAAGAGTGATCTATACAGAAAATAATAAACCTTTGGGCAATGATTTGCAGCGTTTTTGATGTACTAAACACTAATTTAATGATGGGTTACTTCAAACGGTTGAGTCTTAATTCAGCGTAGTTGTCTGTGTATCATAAAAATTTACTATTAGGAAATAAGAGGACACAGATTTTCGAAATGAGCAGAGTTCCAAGATCTGCTAGATTTTTGAGTCCTAATCCATAAGTTGTCCTTATCTTATCAAAATTTAGAGTTATCAAATCAGCACATACCTGTATGAGTCCGTTTGTGAATTTTGAGGTTTTCCGACCTGGCGAAGACTTTGCCGCAGCCGGGGAAAGGGCAGGGGAAGGGCTTTTCTCCAGTGTGGACCCGGATGTGGTTGACGAGTTTGTACTTCGCTTTGAAGGGGCGTCCGTTGCGAGGGCAGCTCTGCCAAAAGCAAGTGTGACTCGTGCACTCGGGGCCTCCAACGTGGTCCACAGTCAGGTGCGTCACGATCTCGCACATCGAGCCGAAGGCTTTCCCGCAGTTCTTCCCGGACTCGAGCCAGAGGCACGTGAGATTGGCTGGTTGCCGCATGTACCGGAAAAACGCGCCTTGGTGCGGCGTCGGGTACATCTCTTGGTGATAGCCCTCGTGGGGCCTGGGGTACACCAAGTGGTTGTGGTACGGGTCGTACATCTCCGTATGTTGGCCGTACTCTTCCCTCTTGAGGAGGCCATAGCTGCCCTGGTGATACCCCTGATGGTACCCTTGATGCTCCTGAGGCGGCATCACCTGCGGACTTTTGAAGCCCATGAGACCGTGGTGGTGCCCTCCATCGACGAAAGCGTTCAGCATGACTGCGCACAGGACATGTCACCTTCTCACGTCACGTCGTCATCGCACACGCGTCAAAAATTTCACCGTTCAAATTCCGATCAAAATTTGTCATCAAAAAAACAAACAAAAATCCACGTCAAAAACACACCGTCCGGTTGAGCTTTCACAGCAGGACTGCCCGCTCTTCCAAGGAGATTCTCAGGGGTCCTGGGGTGCACTTAGGCCCCGCCCACCTCCACCCCATTGGCCCGCTCTGACTCCGCCCCGTACACTCCCCTTTGCCCAAAGACTTGTTCATCCGTTTTTCAACTACTTGTTACACACCAATTACACAGAATTTAATGTCTAATGGTTTATGATCCTCAGACAGGACGTCCCGCCACTTCACGTCACGACTTCTTCCAATCCCCTTCTTCTTCCAGTCTGTTTTTCCTTCTCTCCGCGGATTTCACAACAACCCGACCATTAAGGGTTCCACGATGTAGACATCCTTCTCTTCGCAGTGATGTGATTTATCGAGGTTTATTCAATAACTTCTCGATGATAACCCTCCACAAACGGGAGATATAACAAGTAGGAAACTGCCGGATAATGGGCGAGATCCTCGACACTATCCTCGAAGTTACCTACCTCGAGTTCAGCGAGGGGTTGTAAATTTGAAAGAGATTGTTGTATTTTCATGAAACTCGGTAGTTGGCCAGGAAGGATCTCCCATAACAGGACAATGTTCGTATTTCACGCAGCCATGGTTATCACTTTATATCTCGCTCCGTGACTTCTATAGCTGTAAACAAAGTGCCAGTCATCTTACAGTATTATATATGGCATGAAAGAGCAAAATTCATACTTTCAATCCAATTACTTCTATTCGTTAGTCAAAAATTCAACATTTAATCTTTAGAATGAAGCAAAGAAACGTGGTGGGTACGTGAATTCCTTAACGATGAACAAAATTATTGAAATTCGGTTTGTAGGCTCCGATTGGAATTTAGTTGTGCCCCGAAACTTTTGGTTAGTTTCAGTCAATTGAAAGTTGTGAAAAATAGTGTTTGAACAACCAAAATTCATTATGAAGGCATCCACAACTCTTAAATAATGATGGTATTGCAGAAAGGTACTATATTGTGAATAAAACTTCTCCTCTCCAAATTCAAAAACAAATTTTACTCTGGCGTTTTGCAATCTTGGTTAGTTTGGTTTCCAATTTCTTGTTAAGTACTGGTAAAACAAAAGAAACGCTGCAAATTATTACAAAACGATTTATTATATTACAGTATAGATCGTCCGACCGCATAGAACAAGCTTCTCCATACTACCTACAAGCACATTGCTATCTGAGAGATGTCTGCCTTCATTACGAAATTCTAAGAAGGAACCGGTTCTAAGCAGCTAACTATTAATAGACTTCGCTTCACATGTGTTTCTGCTTTATTGTAACATTATGTCCATTAAGTTCTCATAGTGAGCGAACGGTAGGGGTGTGTCGGTCCAGGTATTTCCCTGGAACGGTTCCAACGGTTACGGTGACAAAGATGTAACCGTTCCAAATTACCGGTACAGTTCCATTACTGGTACAGGCGATCAAATCCCACTCACATTGCATGGATGAAGCAGGCAGTCAAATCCCTATCGTTTTTCTTCCATGCTTATGATCTCAACTTGCAATACAATAGCATCATTTTCCTTGACAATTCGCTAAAAGGAAGGACCTTGAACAAGTGTTACAAAAGAGGCAATTTATTATAAATAAAAGTTACCAAACAATTCAAGGAAAGAATAATGACGTTGCAGTTTAAGAACTTAACATGACAATAATAAATTAATAATACTGGAGAAAACTTCCATGCTAACCAGTCCAGAAGATAACTTCCCGCTCAAGAGCCATTCCATGATTCCATGAACCATTCTCAGTCCATGGAAGTAGTAAGGGCGCTTCTAGGTACAACATGGAACAGAATGAGAACAAGATCCATGCTTACCGGTCCAAAACCCTTCCCGGTCCAGAGCCATTGAACCATTCTCCATGATATCTTATCGGTCCGGTTCCATCCTCACCAATCAGAATGATCTCTTCCCGGTCCAGAGCCATTTCAAGATATCTTATCAGTCCGTGGAACTGGACCGGTAAGGGTCGAGTTTTTGTCACTGCGTGGAACCGTTCCAACCTGATACTCAGTTCCACAGTCCCGGTACAGCTGTACCGACACACCTCTAGCAAACGGTTTGTCTATACAGGGTGTCCGAGAATGATCTTCCGGAACTTCTGGGGTCGATTCTACCAGTAATTTGCAACAAAAAGTGGCTCTTAGAATTTTTTGGTTTATTATTTTCAATAATCAGCCTTTGGAATCGAGCAAGACCAAAAATTGTTAACTCCTCCTCAAAATTTGATGTTTTACGTTTCAAGGTACGTAAAATCCGAAAATCGAATAAAAAATTAAGGGTTGAAATTTTTAAGAGCGCCGTAACTCGAAAACTCTCGAAATAAAAGTATTGTTTTTTCACCAATTTTAAATAATATTGAATTAAAAAAAAAATTTTTGAGACCACCTGGAGCTCTGCAGGACAAACCATGACGTTAAGAATTGATGTTAAGAACTTAACATGACAATAATAAATTAATAATACTGGAGAAAACTTCCATGCTAACCAGTCCAGAAGATAACTTCCCGCTCAAGAGCCATTCCATGATTCCATGAACCATTCTCAGTCCATGGAAGTAGTAAGGGCGCTTCTAGGTACAACATGGAACAGAATGAGAACAAGATCCATGCTTACCGGTCCAAAACCCTTCCCGGTCCAGAGCCATTGAACCATTCTCCATGATATCTTATCGGTCCGGTTCCATCCTCACCAATCAGAATGATCTCTTCCCGGTCCAGAGCCATTTCAAGATATCTTATCAGTCCGTGGAACTGGACCGGTAAGGGTCGAGTTTTTGTCACTGCGTGGAACCGTTCCAACCTGATACTCGGTTCCACAGTCCCGGTACAGCTGTACCGACACACCTCTAGCAAACGGTTTGTCTATACAGGGTGTCCGAGAATGATCTTCCAGAACTTCTGGGGTCGATTCTACCAGTAATTTGCAACAAAAAGTGGCTCTTAGAATTTTTTGGTTTATTATTTTCAATAATCAGCCTTTGGAATCGAGCAAGACCAAAAATTGTTAACTCCTCCTCAAAATTTGATGTTTTACGTTTCAAGGTACGTAAAATCCGAAAATCGAATAAAAAATTAAGGGTTGAAATTTTTAAGAGCGCCGTAACTCGAAAACTCTCGAAATAAAAGTATTGTTTTTTCACCAATTTTAAATAATATTGAATTAAAAAAAAAAATTTTGAGACCACCTGGAGCTCTGCAGGACAAACCGTTCGCTCCCTGCGAGTACTTAAGGGTTTTCCTTCGATAAAACAGAAACACGAGTGTGAATCACAAAAGAGGTCTAATCTCCGTTGAATTTTCGAGCTCCGTTGGCAACCATTGGTAGATACTCACTACCTACCGCACCATACTGCCTTCACAACGTTTTTTAGAAGCATCGTTTGCTTAGTTATTTTACTACTAAGTTTTTTTCGCAGGTTCAACATTCGCATTTATGTTGAACCTCGTCTCACTAAAATGATTATAACTCCCATATTTTTCAGGCAAATTCAAATCTCCTCCGCCGCCGCTCCGCCCACCCTCTACCTAACTCCAATTCCTTCCGTCAGCGTCGATTTCGTTGAAAAAAAAAATTCACGTTTTTTCGGCATCCAAACACAATTTTCTCCCCCAAGTTCCATTGTAAAACAATTTTTGATTATACCGTTGGAACCATTTGGAAACATTTTGAGGATGTTTCTGCTGAAAACCGCATTGATATTTCTCAACAGGAAATGGGCGAAAATCTCTTGGGAATTTCGTTAAAACCCGAAAATTGCAACGTTTTTAGTTTAGACTAGGAAAAATTTAACTAGATGCGAGGTTAAGATGTGTATTGTTGCTCATCTGATGGGAAATTTAATGCTCTTTTTAACGGTGTAATCAGATTTGAATTTGCATGAAAAATAAGGGAGTTATAATAATTTCAGTGAGACAAGGTTCAACATATGAAAAAAAATCTTATAAGTGAAATAACTCGAACTTTGTTGAAAATTAATCGTAGAATCGACCGCCGAAGTTTGACCGTATCTTTCTCGAACATCCTGTAGAGGGTGGTCTCGTTCGATTCCAAAAATTCAATTCTACTTTAAATCGGTTTAATAAAAATTGATAATTACAACCCCTATTTGTCACTGCTTAGAACTGAATGACACTGACCAAAAGCTTCGGGACACAACTAGACCTCAAATGGAGCCCATATACCAAAATACATCAAAATCGGTCGATTTTAGATTCTACATACCTTAGAATGTAACGATCAAATTTTGAGGGGGTTGAAAAATGTTTTTTCTTCCTCAATTCCGCAAGTTTACTATCGAAAATAATACACCAAAATTAAGTACCCAAAATTGTATATTGAATTAAAATGTTCTTATCAATCGTGTCACAAATATAACTTTATTCCGTACTTAGTGATCCCTTTTGGTTTATTATTTTCAATAATGAACCTTTGGAATCGACCAAGAAAATTTTTTTTAACACCCCCCCCCCCCTTCAAAATTTGTTGGTTTACGTTTCAAGATACGTAGAATCCAAAAATCGAATAAAAATTTTCCCACTTAGCATTGACCGATTTTGATGAAATTTGGTATGTAGCTCCATTTGGGGGTCTAGTTGTGCCCTGAAGATTTTGGTTGATGTAGGTCACTTCTAAGAGTCGAAAAATAATTTTTGAAATTTTAAAAATGTCCTAACTCAAAAAATTTTGATTTAAAGGTAATGTTTTTCCATCAATTAAAGATAGTATAGAATTTTTAGAATTTTTTGAGACCACGCGGAACCTTGTAGGACAAACCGTTCGTTGCCTACGAGAATTAAGGGTTGGACGTACGATAAATCAGAAACTCGAGTGTGAATCGCACAAGAGGCCTAATCTCCGTTCAAATTTTAGCTTGCCGAAATGCGATCAATTTTGGTTTATTATTTTCAATAATAAGCCTTTGGAATCGAGCAAGAAAAAAAAAATTTTAACCCCCCCTCAAAATTTGATGTTTTACGTTTCAAGGTACGTAGAATCCGAAAATCGAATAAAAAAATTTCCGTCCGTCCGCCGTACGCCGTCCGCCGTCCGCCGTACGCGGCACTTTTCTTAGCAACACTGGACCGATTTGGTTCAAATTTGGTATATGGGCTCCATTTGGGGTCTAGTTGTGCCGCGAAGCTTTTGGTTGATGTAGGTCACTTCTAAGGGGTGAAAATTAAGGGTTGAAATTTTCAAGAGTGCCCTAGCTCGAAAACTCTCGAAATAAAGGTATCGTTTTTTCACCAATTTTAAATAGTACAGAATTTTTAAAAATTTTTGAGACCACCCGGAGCTCTGTAGGACAAACCGTTCGGTCCCTACGAGTATTTGAAGGTTTTCCTTCGATAAAACAGAATCATGAGTGTGAATCGCAAAAGAGGTCTAATCGCCGTTCAAATTTTATCTGACTAAAATGCGATCGCTGTTCATTTCTTCGATTTGTATACAGTTTTGCCTTCTGCGTAACCAGTAATCAAATTTCCATATCAAGCTTTCTATTTTTCGAATCGAGCGTGAAGCGTTTAGTTCTTTCTAATAAACATGATTGTGAAGGTGTGAAGCCATTATAGTGTGGTAGGTAGTACCTACCAATAGGTAGGTGTGGTAGGTAAAAAAAATTGGTAGGTAAAACAATGTTTGTAGGTAAAAAACGCTGCAAATCATTGCTCACTGATCAGATCACTGATCAGCTGAGTGAGCTCCGAAGCCATTTTCAATGCTATTGAATGGAAGTGCTCTTCCAGGCGTCTCCAGCATTCGAGGATATCTTCTTCACTCCTCACATCACTGATCAGCTGAGTGAGCTCCAAAGCCATTTTCAATCCTATTGAATGGAGGTGCTCTTCCAGGCGTCTCCAGCATTCGAGGAGATCTTCTTCACTCCTCACATCACTGATCAGCTGAGTGAGCTCGAAAGCCATTTTCAATCCTATTGAATGGAAGTGCTCTTCCAGGCGTCTCCAGCATTCGAGGAGATCTTCTTCACTCTTCTGATCACTGATC
The DNA here is from genome assembly GCA_009739505.2 of Apolygus lucorum. Lineage (NCBI taxonomy): Eukaryota > Metazoa > Arthropoda > Insecta > Hemiptera > Miridae > Apolygus > Apolygus lucorum. Next base: position 54,143,681 of record CM019182.2, read on the forward strand.
AGCTGAGTGAGCTCCGAAGCCATTTTCAATCCTATTGAACTCAGGAGCTGAAATTTGAGAGGGAAGGTCAAGGGAGAATACAGATGGTGGTAGGTGCTATTGATGGAGAACCAGTGATCTATACAGAAGGATGATCTATACAGAAAATAATAAACCTTTGAGCAATGATTTGCAGCAATTTTTTTCTTCATGTTGGATTGTTGGTGGCTTTACAGACGAGTGATCTATATAGAAAAATAAACCATTGTGTAATAATTTGCAACGTTTATTACTCACTACCGCAAATATGGAAGCTTCAACAATTCAATCCTTAAAGTTGTTGCCTCAATACAATTGAAATGGCTAAAAATAACCAACATTGGGAACAATTTCCCACTCGTGATGGGAATGATTGTGAATTGCTTGACGTGTTTGATAACACAAGTTTCATATCAAAAAATTCCGTCACTGCATCATCATTTTGCATTTTGAAACGTTTACACCAACTAATGGTTACCTACGTGAGTGTACGATATTCTATAAGAAGAAGATACTTCCCACCCAACTTGGCAGCCTTTTTTACTTCTCTCGCTACTTTTATTATTCTCTTCAGTAGAATGAGTCCACAACAACCTTTGTCTTTTCGCAGCTTCAAACTTTACGATTACGGCTCCGTGTGGGCGTTCGCAGAGCGTGAGTTACTCCCCCGACTTCAACAGTCGAATTAATTCTAAACATCGCCCTTTTCTCGGCGTTTTACTATGCAAAAAGCGCCGTAACATACATGGTCCGCAGATACATAAATATGTACTCGTCGTAATAATCGGGGGAAAAAGGAAAATAAAATCGGCTATACCTACTGACGACAAAAGAGAGCTCTACAGAACAAAAGATCCATGAATACCTCTAACGAACTCCACATGAAAATATACCGTTCGGAAATCGTAGAATTAGCCGGTAGAAAGAGGAGTGAAACGACTGAACGTGCGACTGCAGGTAGAATATATTTGAAATTATTATCCGGCGTGTTATGGGCGGAAATGTACAAGAAACGTGGGGAAAAGAGGGTTGTGGACGCCCACATTGTTTGACTAAATTATTGAGGATGGAGAATCACGCAAACTTGTCAGTTCATTACGTACATCGATAAATTATTTTTAGCAAACTATTATTGATTTTAGTTTATTATTTCCAATAACGAACCTTTGGAAATCGACAAGATAAAAATTGTTAACCCCTCCTCAAAATGTGATGGTTTTTGTTTCAAGGTTTTGTAATCACACACAAACTATGAAGTAACGTAGGTAAGTACAATGTCAAATTATAGTGTACGTGAAAAGGAACTTGAATTCTACTGGTAGAGTCCAACGCGATGCTTAGAATAGTGGAAGGGGAACTTGAATCCAATTTGCTCAGAGAAGTAGTGGGAGATGTAAGGGAAAAACTTGATGATGATTTCGAAAATGTGGTCGACAGTTGAGAAAAGATATTTCAAGAAGGAGAAACTTGATTATTTTCTGTATAGATCACCCTTCTGTATAGATCCCTCCCTACCAATCATAGGTACCTACTACCTATTAGGAGCGAACAATTTGTCCTGTAGAGCTCCGGGTAGTCTCAAAAATTTTTTTAAATTGGTGAAAAAACGATTTTTTCACCTTTATTTCGAGAGTTTTCGAGCTAGGGCACTCTTGAAATTTTCAAACATCAATTTTCACCACTTAAAGTGCCTGACATCATCGAAAAGTTTCGCGGCACAACTAGACCCCAAATGGAGCCCATATACCAAATTTGAACCAAATCGGTCCAGGGTTGCTAAGAAAAGTGCCGCGTACGGCGGACGGACGGAAAAATTTTCATTCGATTTTCGGATTCCACGTACCTTGAAACGTAAAACATCAAATTTTGAGGGGGGTTAAAATTTTGTTTTCTTGCTCGATTCCAAAGGCTTCCTATTGAAAATAATAAACAAATAATGGAAACCTCCTGTTAATCATGATGTATGGAATGTGTGGATGATCGGATGCATCGCAACTAATCTCAAAACCCCTTCCACTACCCTCATAGGCAACCATTTACACGGCAACCCGAACAATCCCCGAAAATGTCATCAAAATCGGATGGAAAATGTAACTAATTATAACTGTAACAAGGGATTCATGTTTGTTCATGCTCTGTGGCTACTATCAGTCCGAGGGCGATGATTTTCGTGAGGGACTATCTACACGCCAATCTGCACAATCCGTGAAAATGTCTCTTCTGAATAACAATTACTGACACAGACAGACAGACATGAAAACATAATAGTTCAGGAAGGTCTAAAATGTAAAACGCGAGCGAAAATTTTGATTTTTGAGAACAATTTTTGTCAACCTTGAAGAGTGAAAACAGTGCTTCCGCTGTCGGAATGACTCGGATGCAATAACAAATGAGGTTCACTGGCTATATTGTACAGGTCACGCTTCCTACGACTGTCCCCAATGAGTTTCATCGTCTTCAGACCAACAGTAGGATGTGCGCACGGGAAAACTTCATCCTGAATTCCCTCGACACCTCAAGATTCATTTAGCTCAAATTTGGGAAGTACTTGTAGGGATGACCGCGATTTCTGATTTATTCATTGTTAAATTGATTTTGCTTCCGAGTCTACCAAGGTGCCGGAAACTTTGTTTTCACTTTTCAAGGTCGAAAAAAAATTTCTCCAAAATCAAAATTTCTACTCGTGTTTTACGTTTCAGACCTTCCTGAACAATTTTGGTTCCGTGTCTGTCTGTCATGAAATCCTTGCCACAGCCATAACTTCTACATTTCTCATCCGATTTTGATGAAATTTTCAGGGATTGTGCGGGTTGCCTTGTAGATGGTCCCCTATGAAGATCACCTCGGGACTGACAGTAGCCGCGCAAACAAGTATTTCCTTTTTACAGCCATAACTTCTACATTTCCCATCTGATTTCCATGAAATTTTCAGGAATTAGGTATGTGAGTTGGGGAGATTGGGTTTTGGGTATTGGTATTTTTTGGGTATTGGGAGGTTGGGGAGATGGTCTAATATGAAGATCAAAATGAAAGTAATTTGTGCGTATGAGTAAACGTAAAATCCTTGTAACAGCCATAACTTCTACATTTTCAACGATATTCGTTGATTGTGCAGATTGACGTCCAGATTGACTGTATTGATAGTAAGTACTTAGAGATTGATGTATTGAGATTAACTACTATGTATCGGATCATCTACACAATCGTATTATGGTACGAAGAAGCTATGTGCCACACCCACTTGGCAGACTTTTTGATTATATTTTGCAATAAATTATGATTTTCCGTTCATGAAACTCATGTTTCAGTAGGTAACTACTGCTGTGTATTATTGCATGCAATAGTTTTCACATCTATTTCTAAATGTCAAAGTTATTTGATTTGTTTTGCTAGAAATTATTTTCAATTGATACTCTTCTTCGGATTTTGATAAAGACTGTTTATAAGTAGTAAGCTAAATTTCAAAAAACGGAAAAATTTTGAAAAAAAAATTACCGGGATCAAAAGACTTTGGTATAATTACAATTATACTTGTCTTTTATCAATATTTTGTCAATATCTAGGAGTCTTTTCGAGCCCCTCATACGATAAGTACTGCTTCCTTTGCAGTGTGTGTTGTAGGGGTGTTTGTCACCCTCTTGGATTTCACCCTCCCTCAGCTCAAACAAGGCTCAAGCACACATACACACACCCTCATATCAATAATTACATTACGACCACTAAAGGCGTTTCGAAGTTCCCACACATAAATTGTACGACTCGTAATCAAACCAGACGATTGTTTCGGAGATCCCATCTCAGTTCTGTTTCTTTTTATTAAATCCCAGTTAACCCCACTAATATAACGACCTTGGGGAAATTTTATTGAAAACCGCTCCCTCTAGCCTATTTTATCATGTTTAATGGAAGTTATCTGATATTATTGAATAAGAGTGACCCCCAAAATGTGCGAAGAACCCAGATTTGTTCTTACCGAATAAATCAACTTTCACGATGAATCCTAAAAATCGAACAAGAGTAAGAAAGTCTGCCACGTTGGTTGGTTGACGGGCCCAATAGTGGACTTAAGGTGGCTTTCTGACTAAAGTTCTCGCTGTAAAATCAGCATTTTAGTAAATCTTCGTAATTTTTTCCCCTTATCTTCTCAGAATCTATGGCTGCATGATAGGAAATTTTTTTTTCGATTTTCGGATTCTACGTAACTTGAAACGTAAAACATCAAATTTTGAGGAGGGGTTAAAATTTTTTTCTTGCTCGATTCCAAAGGCTTATTATTGAAAATAATAAACCAAAATGAAATTTTATGATGGAATTTATGAATTTTCATAATTTTATGAATCCTATCATGAAATTTCCATTATAAAGTTCCATATTTTATTATGAAAGTCCCATTATTTTTATAAGAAATTTCCATTTGAGTTGTCAATATATTGTACTCGAAGACCCCCTTTACAACATATTTCAGCAGGTGGAAGTCAACTAACAACCCCTTCAGCACTAGAACGCCCCCTTTAAAAAAAAACTCGTTTCCTCCCTCTAGTCTTTTATTTCTCGTTTCTGTAAACTTCCAAAACGAAAAACTTCCCTCCATATATCCTAACGACCGTTCACCCGAAAAGACGAATGACCCGCAAACACAATGAGCCTAACCAGCACAAAACATAAATATGAGTCCCTAATTATTCCTCGTACACAAATACGAGTATAAATGGGGGGTTTAGAGGAAATAAATAGGGGTGTCTTTTTCCGCGGGGGGTAAACCGTTTTCTTCAACCCCCACTGCTTCTCGGACGGTGCGATTGGCTCGGAAACGACATAAATCGTGGAAAATTTAAATTAGTTTTTGACTTTGTGAAGTGTTTAACCAATGAATAAAACTGCAGTTGAATTTACATGAAGTGATCTATTCCGTTTTTAAATGGGAGTAAGGTGGGGGTTAAAAAGGTGACGTTTCATCGACTCGATATCTGAGCGAATAGTTGAATGATAAGTAGAGGATAGTCGGTTAAGAAATTTCAAAACCAAAAATGATTTCAAAATGAAAAATGAAAACCAAATTCAAAATGATTTCAACGTTTAGGGCCAATCATCCCTTTATTGCATGGAAACTTAGTGGCCGTTTCTAGAACTAAATGAAATTTTCCAGGTCGGAAAATTTCCTTAATTGAGAGCACTTGTTGTAACATTGTGAGTTTGTTCCAAAACGCATTAAAAATGTATGAGTTTTTTTTTTTAATTACACCAATAACGATCTCAAAGATATGCTCAAAACTCGTAAATTGATGAATGTAAAATAAACATCGGTTTTCTATCGGATGTGGGTACCGTTGGAATCAAGCAAGGAGATTTTTTGTTAATGTCAATCATTTTTAAGGGATGAAAAATACGGGTTAAAATTTTCAAAACGCCTTGGCTTCAAAACTCTTGAGTAGAGGTATTTTGGTTTATTATTTTCAATAATGAACCTTTGGAATCGACCAAGCAAAACAAAATTTTAACCCCCCCCCCCCCCTCAAAATTTGTTGGTTTACGTTTCAAGGTACGTAGAATCCGAAAATCGAATAAAAAATGTTCCGTCCGTCCGCCGTACGCCGTAACTTTTCTTAGGAACCCTGGACCGATTTGGTTCAAATTTGGTATGGGACCTATATTACCATAGGTACCTACTACCTACCTACTATGGCTTTTTTGAAAATGTAATGACCCACAGGTAATTAGAGTAAGTTCATCCAATGAAGAATATACAAGAGGATCCCTGAATGACTCACCACGTGCAGGGAGAGACGTCACCCTTCCACCTCTCTCTCCCCAAAGCGAATATCTAGAGTATAAAACGGAATTCAGGGATTCCCCAGTATGCAGTCTACTAATATCAACCGACTTGTTCTGTTCTCTCTGAAGACCCCGGCTCGCCTTCACCTTCACCGGCCTCTGTGGATTCTCTACCTTAGAGCTCTTCCTCGCATCGCTAGGCTCATTAGGTAAATGTCCTGTTCATTAACGGTCGGGCTTAACAGCCGCCGGATCTAATGCATCTCTCTATGCACTCCGCATAGCGGTCGGTCGCAAGACGCCGGTGCGATAGTGCATTTCGGTTAGGGCTAGGGAATATCTCTCTTAGTCGAGTAGGAGCTAAAGAAAACACATCAGCCGCAACAAGAAGGTCATCTCCTTCACTCGACGACTCGCCGACATACCAGAAAATTTCAACCCTCAATTTCCATTTGGATTCCCAAGTTGGGGGTTAAAATTTTCGAAAATGTCCTAGTAGGTAGGTAGTATGTACCTATAGTGGATAGGTAAAAAACAAATAAATAAATTAATAGTGACTATGGCAGAGCTGTGATCTTTGCAGACGAGTGATCTATACAGGAAAATAATAAACATTTGTGAAATAATTTGCAGCGTTTTTTTTTTCACAAATTTAGAATAGAATTTAATTTTTAGAGTAAAATAAGACCACAGGCTCCCTGTGAGAACTAAGGGTTGGACTTGAAGTAAATCAGAAACACGAGTGTCAATCGCAGAAGACTGTTCACAGAAGGAAATGAACCAAATCACCGTTCAAATTCCACCTGGTCAAATGCGATCATTGTTCGTTTCATTGAAGTGAGTTCTGCCCCACCTAACTTTACCTCATCTTCTTTTCAACTTTTGCTCTTGGTGTAGAATATTTTAGACTTGCGACTCCATCGCATAAGAGGCAGTTAATATATTATAAATTTCTAATATTCATCTCAGAACGAATGTGTTCTAACCTTGCTTATCTCAATTTATTCCAAAAACTTCCTGAATGAACCAAATTTCATCGGGTCATCCTAATTATTGTGGAGGGAGTTAAGCTTTATAGCTCGAACAGCTGATTTGACTTTCTTGTGATCACTCATATTTTTTCTTATAATTTAGTTTCTTAGAGTCTATACTAAATTCAGCGCCCCATATAGTAGAAGTTGCTCTAATGCCCTTCCAGCTGATCATTCTTTCTCCCAATCACTCCTTGAGATGTTCAAGAGACTACCGAATTACAACTCCCATGTGTGGGCAGGAGGAAAGTGGGTTTTGTAAGTTGATTTTACTCCTCTTCATTGAAACTGTCTTCCAAATGATGGTGCAGTTGATAAATCACGAATTTTGAAGATTCATCACAGAATGAAAGGGATCTTCTCAGTAACTTCCAGTATTCCCAAGTGTGGCAAACTTCATCGGTTCAGGAATGTCGTTACTAGGGCTCGGCATTTTGCATATTTTTTTGCGATATGCCCAAGCTGTAAGGAGCCCAAATATGCCATATTCAAGCCATTTTGTCGCTCCAAATTTAAATTTATCGTGCATACATTTGCATATATTCGCAGTTTTTGGTATAAGTGCATATAATGGGCATTTCTTGACAGAAAGCCCTATTTACCAGTTTTGTCAGCTATTTCCTCTAATTAGGAGGCGTTATCATGGCCCGGAAAAACAGGTGAAACCGTTCGAGAAAAATTAGAGTGTGTACTCATACGAAATCCTGGCTGGAAAACTGTCGTTGTGTTGGCGAAAGTGTTGGAAGGCGACTCGCCCAACACCAGCAATTGGTCATACACTCCTCAAGAAGTGGCGTCTTTCAAATATCTACCAATTGTCTCAGCAGATGTGGAGCGGTCATTCTCCCGTTTGAAACTATTATTGCACGATTTGAGAAAATCTTTTACAACTGAAAATTTGGAAATATTTTGAATGCATTGAATTTCATATTTTGAAGGCATATTTTCGGATTTTTTCGCGCATATGTACAAATGCATATATTGGGCATCTACGTGCATATTTTGAGGTTTTATTTCGCATATATTACCGAGCTCTAGTCATTACTGTAGAGGGAGGTAAGCTTTATCGCTCTAACTACTGATTTGGCTTCCTCACAACCACTTCTATGATAGTGTCATTGATGATGTTACCTACTAAATTTCAGCGCTCTACGGTGGAGGAGTTACTCTAACGCCCATCAGCCTTTCCTTCAAAGCTGATCAGTCTTCCACTCAATCGCTTCGAAAGGTCTCCAAGGGTCTACCGAATTTAAACACCCCTGAGTGGGCAAGAGGAAAGTAGGTTTCATAGGTTGATCTGACTCCTCTTCAGTCAAAACAGTGCCTTCCGAGTTATGGTGTAGTTGGTGAATCACGAATTTTGAAGATCCGTCACAGAAGGAATTTGATCTCATCAGTTGACCAAGCTGGTCTGAATTCATTTCTATAACTTTCACCTAGCTTTTATAGCTTTAAAGCTCTCCTAGCTTTATTGCTCGAACACCTGGCTTCCTTACGAACAGTTCTATGCATATTTCCAAGATTGCCTGTAAGTACATATATGAAATAATTTCAGCGCTCCACGAAATTGAAGAGGAGATGGCAGAGAAATCATGTAGAGATTGCTGATGTATTCTTGCTGATGCAAGATATTCCTATATTAATTTGGTAATTAGAGAACTAAACACATCGTCTGTTGAATAAATTTTATGGCTTACCTCCTAAGGTAACTTTCACGCACTTAGGAAATCACTGGACCACTCAAAAGTGTCGTTCACGAATTCAATGGGGACCTACCTCGTTTAGTCACAAATTAGCTAGATTGGTATTTCTCTTCATTTCTCGCTTCTAAAACGATTTATAGTTTGAACGTACGAGGCCGCCAAAAACGGTTCGGGCGTAACACGAGGTGTCGCCTTCCTGAGCTCATGCCGAGATATCATTTCAAAAACTCGACGAAAAAGAAAAATAAATACATAAAAACGACCGAAAGAGCGATGTCAACTGTCTTTTCATCCCCGAATAAAGTGCTACCTGGTGGCACCGCTGTGATTTCTGAACCTTTTTTTTCGGTCCTCCCGGGATAAAAACCGTGTTCTGAACCTTATCATACGGTAGGTTTCGGATCTCTTATCACACAAAGAAGGAATGTCTACGAGTCCCTCCCGGACACCTTCTCCATGTCTCCTCGATGGAAAAACCGACCAATTAGGCATCTTAAAACCCCCACCCACGTTTTCCAAAACCTCATAACTCTTCCAGCGTGATCTACCCGAGATTCTCCTCAAGATATCTTTTCCCCCCTTATTCCCTTCAACTGTGCATCTTTTCTCGAAAATTGATGTAGTTTTTATTTTTGTCTCCCCCCTTCAAAAACGTCCTTTTTTCGAACCTCAAAAAAATCACCCTGTCGTTAAAAAAAAACCTCCTAATAAATCCAGCGAAAAACCTCGAGTAGGGGTTGATCGGGCCGGACTAACTTCTCCAGTTATGATTTACCCCCATGTAAATTAGGACCTTCGTCCCACACGATAAAACTTTATGTGAACGCCCTCTCTCGGGAGAGTTTTTGTTTATATCGAGAACACCAGTGATAAATCCGAAGGTAACAAGTTATGTAGTCTCGTAGTTTTTGGCCGCTCTCCAATACTTACAATGTTTTTGCTTCCCCCCCGGCAAGCTTATTTACCATACGAATCGTTTTCAACGTTTTTCTCTCCCATTCTGATAGGGTAAAGAAGTTCTTTTCCTTCATAAAACTACTGACGCGCAATCCGAAACGTCCACCGTTTTTCTTTCAGGGAGAGGCTGTAAAAACACTAAAAGCGGCCATTACATACAAATCGGCCCATAAAAACCTCCTACTATAAAATTTCTTCGTATTTAACTCAATTCACCTTTCTCGGAGTCTGGGAAACCATAATGCAACGTAGTTGGTCATCTTGTCAAGGTTGTTATTTGGAATGCTAATAGCCTGGCATAAGTTTTCAGTTGAAAATGTGGTGTTGTTTGGGATGGAGGCTGTTATGAGTCTTAAGTGTTTTATTCGACAGTTTTCACGCCTATAATATCCCTCTGAAAAGAAATAGCGAGGACAATGTTGAATTATATTATGTACCTATATCCTATATACTTAACTAAACTAAACTCATTTCATACGAGGAGGAAGGTGTCGGATTGAGAACCATTTGTAGGGTCCTACTCTCGCCACACTTCACAGAATTAGTTATCAAAACATCAGGGACTGATTCTACGACTAATTAGCAACAACTTTTGTGCAATAATATTTTTTCCGAAGCCCCCATCCAACCCAACTTTTGGTTTATTGTTTTTTTAATCCTAAATTAGTTTCTTTGTGATTTTAATCTTAATTTATTAAAATTACCGTAACTTACCTGGATTAGATTCAAATTTAAGGATAATAATAGAAGGAGCATCGAATTGCCTTTCTTTTCATTACGCCATCAAAATTTCTTCATGCGAGTGGAACACGTAAATATAATTACGTCAAAGTGAACCATTTTTCAACAAATTCGGTATATGGGCTCCATTTGGGGTCTAGTTGTGCCCCGATTTTGGTTGTTTCAGTCGCTTCTAGGGGTGAAAAATAGGAGGTTGAAATTTTGAAAACCATCTAGCTCCAAAAATTTCGGTATCAAAGTATTGTTTGTTCATCAATTTGAAACGGAGATCAACCACGCGGAGCCCTGTAAGACAAACCATTCGCTCCCTATAAGAACTTAAGGGTTGGGCCTTCGATAAATCAGAAACACGAGTGTGAATCGCAAAAGAGACCTAATCTCCATTGAAATTCGATCTGGCAAAATGCGATCGTTCGTTTCTTCGATTTAAGAAATATATGCTTCACACTGGTTTCAAAGAATTAGGGAGCTGGGTTCCTCCATAAGGGAATTTGATTACTGGTTTCTAAGTACGAAAAACAGGAAACAACTCGAAGAGACTAATAGCGATCGCATTTTGGTTAGCTAAAATTTCGAAGGTGACTTCTTTGGTGATTCACACTCGCGATTCTGATTTATCGTTAGTCCAACTTCTCCAGGAGAGAAGTTCTCGAAGGGAACGAACGGTTAGACCTACAGAGCTCAATCGATTCTAAAAACGCTGCAAATTTTACACAACGGTTTATAAATTCTAAAAATTCTATAGAATCTTAAATTGAAGGAAAAACAATACCTTTATATCGAAATTTTTTGAGTTAGGGCGTTTTCAAAATTTCAAAATTGATTTTGGAACCCTTAGAAGTGACTTACATCAACCAAAAGCTTCGGGGCACAACTAGACCCCAAATGGAGCCTACAAACCAAATTTCATCAAAATCGGTCAATGCTAAGTGGCAAAAGTGCCGAGGACGGCGAACGGACGGCCAAATTTTTATTTGATTTTTGGATTCTACGTACCTTGAAACGTAAACCATCAAATTTTGAGGGGGTGTTAAAATTTTTTTTTCTTGGTCGATTCCAAAGGTTCATTATTGAAAATAATAAACCAAAATTCAATACTTTTTCAAATTGGAGAATAAACAATACTTTTATTTCGATATTTTTCTAGCTAGAGCACTCCTGAAAATGTCAGCCCTTAATTTTCACCCCTTAGAAGAAACTGACATCAACTAAAAGCTTCGGGGCACAACTAGACCGCGGTAACAAAGAAAAGAGAAGGACAAACTTTTATTCGATTCGGATTCTACCTTGAAACGTAAACCAACAAATTTTGAGGAGGGGTTAAATTATTTTTCTTTGTCGATTTCAAAGGTTAATTATATAATAAACCAAAATCGAGTTCTCATGAGGACCAACTGTTCGCTCCTTATGAAAACTTAAGGGTCGGACTTACGATAAATCGGAAACACGAGTATGAATCGCAAAAGAGGCAAAATCCCCGTTCAAATTTCATTGAGTTGTACTCAGTTTTGCATCCTTAGCAACCAGTAATCAAACTCCTAATGAAGGTTGAACTCTTTATTTTCTTCTTATTAAATCGCAGCGTTTTTGTTAAGAAGGTACAAGCAACGTTCGGATAGAAAGAGAGAGAGAGAGAGAGAGAGAAACATGCATTTATTACAACAACAAAAAAACCAATACATTGCAAAATAATTATAAATTACATGAAAATTGGCAATTGGCCAAGCCCGTCTGCCTGAGTGTCGCCTAATGATTTACGACTATATTGAGTTACTTAATTATTACATTTTTCTACTATATTTTCTATATGTTTATATAACAATTTATTTCAGTTGGTACAATTTGTCCTCATCCCTCAGTCTGCCTTCCTCCCAATTGAATTCTCCTACCAGCTCCGATGTGTACCCCCAGGCGGATTGACAAAATCTGGCTAGTTGCAGCCACCTAGATCCATTTAACACGCACAGAAGAGCATCACGACTCAGCCTGCTGGTCCCAAAGTTGGCAATCCGGAGTTCTGCGAGCTCAGGGCAAACCGCCAGAAAGTGCTCCAAGTCCTCTGGATCCCCCGTATTGCAGAGTTTTTTTTTCGGCAGGCAGGTGAGAAAATCTTTAAGATCCACAGGTGGAGTTGGATCTCGTAAGATACCTAGAAGGGTCCGCGACTTCAAGGTTATGTGGGACTCAAACCCACTAAAAAAAAAAACACCTCCTTTTCTCCCACGTAGGATGGACAGCCTGGAACTGTTTAACACATTACTTCAGGCTGAGTCCTGGGGCACTTCATCAGTTCTGGATGGCGGGACGGACCAGGTGTTCCCTTCTCTGTCTCTCTCGTTCTAACAATGTCTTCCTTGTCAGGATACTCTCTGCGTACGCTGCCACAAGACTCCAGCTCCTCTCACCTTCCAGCATCTTGCTGACGACAGCTTCTGGTGTTGAAATTTGGGGAGTTATCCCCAGCTCTGCTAGCAGCTGGCTTCTTTCAGCCGCCCATTTGGTGCATTTGAAAAAGGTGTGTAGCGCATCATCATCTTCTCTCTTCTGGCAATGTTGACATGTTGGGACAGTTACCTTTCCCATTTTATGTAGATAGGCATAAAACAGTCCATGTCCTGAGAAGAATTGTGTGAGGAAAAAGTTCAATTCTCCATGCTTCCTGTCCGTCCATTTCTGAATGTTTGGCACTAGCCGTGCGGTCCACCGTCCTCTGTATTCTCTTGTCCATATCTCTTGCCAGCTTGCCATCGTGCAATCTCTTTCTTCCTTGGCTATGCGGGACCTGTCTCCTTCATCCCTTCTGTCGAAAATTCTTTTTCTCTCTGAAGCCATCAGCTGAATGGGTATGACACTGGTAAGGACAAAAATAGTGGGTTCTGACACTGTTCGGTAAGCACAGGCGATTCGTAGAGCTCCTCTTCGCTGCACAGATATCAGTCTCTGTCGGAGATATGCCACACTCAATGCGTCCGCCCACACTTCCGCTCCATACAAGAGAATTGCAGAGTGAGCATAAAATTCTGTTTCCACAGTAAGTCGTGCAAGTGCGTGCATTAAGTTAGAGCATATCAGCACGTACCCTGGACACCCAGCGCAGGACAAACATCGATGCCCTCTGTGCACCCTCCATCAGACTGATACATCGCACATCATGGTCCAGGAATCGGTGAAATCGGTCCGACGATGCAAGAGCTCTGTTTCTAGCCGACTCCATGCTTGAGGACTTAACTTTTCCACCCAGTTCCAGCAGTTGCGTTGCCCACTCGCTACGATCCTCGAAGACCTGACTGAGAGAAACATTATGCTGTTCGCACAATCCTCTTAGGACCCTGTACCAAAACAAATTTGCTTTGACGATTTCAGCGGTCACCACACGAGGAAATCGGTAATTCGGCGTTGTCATGACCCTCAGCACGTATCGACTGTGCAGGCCCAGAGTGAAAATGTGCAGAGGGGACTCACCTGTCTCCAGGTATAGGAAGTAATCCGGGGTATTTCTAGGTAGGTGAAAGATCCTTTTGGTTTATTATTTTCAATAATGAACCTTTAGAATCAACCAAGAAAAAATTTTTTTTAACACCCCCTCAAAATTTGATGGTTTACGTTTCAAGGTACGTAGAATCCAAAAATCGAATAAAAATTTGGCCGTCCGTCCGCCGTCCGCGGCACTTTTGCCACTTAGCATTGACCGATTTTGATGAAATTTGGTATGTAGGCTCCATTTGGGGTCTAGTTGTGCCCCGAAGATTTTGGTTGATGTAGGTCACTTCTAAGGGTTAAAAAATGAATTTTGAAATTTTGAAAACGCTCAAAAAAATGCCCCGTGCGCGCTCAAAAAATTTCGATACAAAGGTATTGTTTTTCCTTCAATTTAAGATTCTATAAATATTTTATAATTTTTTGAGACCACCCGGAGCTCTGTAGAACGAACCGTTCGCTCACTACGAGAATTTAAGGTTTGGACGTACTATAAATCAGAAACACGAGTGTGAATCGCAAAAGAGGCCAAATCTCCGTTCAAATTATAGCTGACCGAAATACGATCGATGTTTTTCTTCATGTTGGATGGTTGGTGGCTTTGCAGACGAGTGATCTATAGAAAAATAATAAACCATTGTGTAATAATTTGCAGCGTTTTACAAAGAACTTGAAAACTTGCACCACCTCCCGATACTGCCTGGAACCCCAGACAACCCTCGGATAGCGATGTTATCTTTACAGTAAACAATTGTGTAATAATTTGCAGCGTTTATAAATACATATCTTGTAATAATTTGATCATTCGAGGCTTTCAATCATGTAGGTATTTAACCATCTGTTCTGGACATCAACTAATTAGTTCCACTCCTGATACGCATCACACGAAAAAACCGAAATGAAAAACACATCAAGGATCGGTAGGGAGAATTATATTCATTCGTGACTTACTGCGTACCCATACATCACGGGTCACTTCACGTGACTCCAATTATTACCATAATTTTATTTTTCCATTTTTTCCTCCGACTCAAAAAAACCTGGAGAGACGAGACGTGGCTGTTTGTATGTGAAGAAAAATAAAATAAAGACGACGAAAACAGAACGGATTGAGGTGCCCCCCAGGGCTCGTCTAATTTCACTTGCAGATCCGCTCGATGATAGTTTGGGAACAAAAACTCGGTCGTCAGTCCTTCTGTTGTGTTGAAGAGGTACTTTCGGGATCGGATTTATGAACTTTCATTAACCCTGGAAGGAGTCTGGGAGGGTCGGCGAGACCCCGGAAGCGCTGGGGGGTCCCGGTCAGGTCTTTAGCGAGACTGTTTTGGTGGGAACTGCTCAATTTTTTCGGGGAGGCTTCTAGTGTTTTTCTCACGAGTAAGATGAGCCTGTTTTTTGGTTGAATAAATTTGATAATAAAACTTTAGAATCGTAGTTTTATAATAAAACATAAAGTCCGTCTGTCCACTGTACTTTCCTTACCAAGACCGATTTTGATGATATTTGGTATTTAAGCTCTATTTGGGGTCTAGTTGGACCCAAAGATTTTAATTATTGTCAGTCACTTCTAAGATGTCAAAATAGAGTTGAAAATATTGAAACGCTCTATTTCGAAGACTTGAGACATGAGGTTATCGTTGCTTCCGATTCTACCAAGGTAGCGGAGGCATTGCTTTCACTTTTCAAGGTTAAGGGAAAAAGGACTTCCAAATTGGAAATTTCAACAGGAGTTTTACGTTTTAAACCTTTCTGAACAATTTTGGTTTCGTGACTGCCTGTCAGTCAAACTTTGTGACCGCAATTCTTGAAACGGGGAAAAACTATATGGAATCATTGTCCGATTTTGATGAAATATTCAGGGATTGTACGGGTTGACGTGCAAATGGCCCCCTATGAAAATCATCATCATGATTAACACTCGCGATTCTAATTTATCGTCCAACCCTTAAGTTTTCGAAGGGAGCGAACGGTTTGTCCTGCAGAGCTCCGGTGGTCTCAAAAAATTTTAAAAATTCAATACCATTTAAAATTTGTGAAAAAACGATACCTTTATTTCGAGAGTTTTCGAGCTAGAGCACTCTTGAAAATTTCAACCCTTAATTTTACCCCTTTGAAGTGACTGACGTCAACCAAAAGCTTCGGGGCACTACTAGACCCCAAATGGAGCCCATATACCAATTTCAACCTAATCGGTAATAAAATTTTGTATTAGGTTTTCAGATTCTATGTAGGTACCTTGAAACGTAAACCAACAAATTTTGAGGGGGGGGGGTTACCTTTTTTTTCTTGGTCGATTACAAAGGTTCTTTATTGAAAATAATAAACCAAAAAGTGACAATGGCAAAGCTGTGATCTTTGCAGACGAGTGATCTATACAGGAAAATAATAAACCTTTGTGAAATAATTTGCAGCGTTTTTAGTATAATGTATGTAGTATGCAAATTGTTTCAACATTTTTTGTTGCTTTAAGTCAACTTTAAGGGGTGAAAATCAAGGTTTGACTAGAATAGTCACAATATTTGTTTCTTTTTTAATATTTGTTTTCAGTATTTGTTTCTCCTCACAAAAAAAAATCAATATTAAACCTATTAGTGATCTTTTAGAATCGAATGAGACCATCCAGAGCTCTGTAGGATGATTCTACGTCCCATGAAACGCAATACATCAAATTGTGAGGGAGGTTTGAAAACATGTTTTGAAAATAATTGATAAAGCAAAATAGAGGGTTCCCAGATGGAGTTTTAATGCAGATACGTTCGTTTGTAATACATCAAAATTGCACAAATTCGAGGGATATCCAGGTGGATACTTCTAAAACATTAGATATAAAAGTCATTGCAATCTAATCGGGAGTCTCATAAAAACCAGATAAACGTCGATTACCTCATCCCGAGTGAATTTATACGACGTTATTGTCTGATTTGGATGAAATTCTTAGATGTTATTACTGGAAAGTACTTATTGCCTCCTGTGGCCCAAACTTTGGAATACTTAACAATAATTCCGGTTCTTAGGGTGCAGACTACTCACATTGGCGGACCATTGTGGGAGTCCCGCCCGAAGATAACCATCAAAACTCGGGGGTGCACCTAAACCGACAATTACAAATGTATTGTCACCCCCACTTCTTCGATTCGAACGAACTTTTTTCACTCCGTCCCCACCATAGGTAGAGTTTTCCCTTTCCAAATCAATCACCTTTCATGCTTCTCATTTTTTCTCTCGTCTTTTATCAACCTCATATTGTTACCCTACACAATGACACCCCAGATTGATCACCTTAATAAGGATATTGATGGTTCATTCAGGTAGACAAGACTCCCTTTCTTGAAAAAGGAACCCCCCCTCATAGAAAACCTTTTTTGTGCGACCCCTCCACCGAACAAACCTCTCATGAACTGTACCCCGTGTAATTATGACTAATTATTGATTGATATTTCACGTCTTGTACGGCCCACTGAAACAAATTTGTACGTGTCCACTCAACTAGATGGATGGAGGTTTATCTTTATTGACGTCCTATCCACATAGCATTCAAATGAGCATCAAAACTCTTCATCACATGAATAATACATTTCATTGTCTCAAAAAGTATGTACATAGTTTTTCCAAACTAAAATCAAAGTTTTTAACTTGCATCATGACAAGTTTCAATTCAAAATCAACAAAAAGCTAACCCAATATAGCAGACGTTTCCAAAATTTCTAGAACATGACTAATCACATGTTATATCTATTAAGGGGAATTTTGGATTCTATATTAATTCAAAATTGAATTCAAAAGATTCAAAATCAATTCAAAGACTGAATTCAAAATTGAAAATATATCTATTAAGGGAAATTTTGAATTCTTAAGAAAATGTGTATTATTCAATGTGGATGAGCTAGGTATGTAATGGAATTAGGTTGGAAAACGTTTACCAAGTTGGGTGGGCAGTAGAAGAAGAAGAAATTTGTTTACTATAAATTCCATATCACCAAAAATATAAATGTACAAAGAAAAATATTTTTCTTGAATTGAGAAATTAAATTCTCCTCCAAAAATTTTATTTGCGAAGGGCATCTTCTCGGGACAGTGTGGAGACTCCTGAAGAATCGGACACACGCCTATGAAGTGGTATACATCCTCCCGAGCCTTTAAATTGCAGAGAAAACACTCATCCCTAAGGTTCCATAAGGTTTAGCGTTCAAGTTGATAACCTCAGCCCTAAAATTGAATAGCCATCGGGCCACGTACAAAGGGACTTTAGCAGTTCTAAGAAAGCTACCCACTTTTAGTTTCGAGTAAAGCTCTCTGTAGAGGGTATACGATTTGGAATTGGTTGCCCTCTGCAAAAAATAAGCTCGCTTTTCTTGTATGTATCTAGCAAGGATTTGGCAGCATCCAACTTCACTTGTTTTGCATCGAGGAACTCAGTATTCAAGGTAGGTTGTATTTCAGTGCCATAGAGTCCCAGTTGCTTGCCCAGAAAACCCCAGCCTTGATCACTTCAGTTGCAACAATTTTCGGAAGCCGTGAATCAGCCATGCGCGAAACCTTTGTCAAGTACTCGATGTGATGGTGATGTGTAAAAACAAAGAGTATCCAGTTCAGCCTCCAGATAAATCAAATAGTTGATGGTCGACAAGGGTAGGTGAAATACCTTCTTCACGAACTCGTAAGTGCACTGACTCCACAACTGCAGACTCCTGGAATCCGCAGACCTGTGCCACGTAGGTTAGGATGGCCCACAAAACATACCAAAACCCCCAAACAACCCCATAAACGCTGCCAATTATTTCACAAAGTTTTATTATTTTCCTGATAGATCATTCGTCTGCAAAGATCACAGCTTTGCCATTGTCACTATTTATTTATTTTTTGGTTTATTATTTTCAATAATGAGCCTTTGGAATCGACCAAGAAAATTTTTTTTTTAACACCCCCTCAAAATTTGTTGGTTTACGTTTCAAGGTACGTAGAATCCAAAAATCGATTAAAAATTGGTCTCCTTAGTTGCCATAGACCGATTTTGATTAAATTTGGTATATGGGCTCCATTTGGGGTCTAGTTGCGTCACGAAGCTTCAGGTTGAATTTGTCTCTTGAAAACTATTCGTCTGATTTAGGATTCTGGTGAGGAATCAAATCAAGTCAGATCAGCTGGATGAGCTCATCCACTGCAGCTGCTTTGTGCTGATCACTCAGGCTTCCGTTATGTTTCCTTGAATGGTAAATAATTATGCATCTGTTAGTTGTCGGGAAAACTGTTCTATTTGTTTTAAATCAACATGCCTACTCTGAAATAGGGATGGGATATCGAAGGTATGATATCGATATCAGTACTGATATCGGTATCGGGCATCCCGGTATCGATACCAGTAAAATATCGGACCTGTGATATCGATATTCCCGATATCGATATCGGGAATATCGGTACCAGTTGAAGGAACTGCCAAAAAATACGACAATTTTCGAATAAGAATATTTTTTATTAGTTCAAGTCAGGATAACGATAATGAATCAAACATACAATGGAAGGTAGAACATAGAAAATCAATAGGTATATACTCGTATTATACAATGAATCAAAAAAAGTACTCCTCGTCCAACCTCTCCTAAAATAAAAGTTTGGAGAGAGTCTCACCTTTTAATCTGTTGCGGTCAGGTGTCATATTCCCTGCTTTGGAAAAGAGTCTTTCTGACGGGACAGACGTTGAAACTGATGATAAATATCTCACAGCGACGGTGCTAAGCTCTGGAAAAACGAAAAACCTATACCGATACCGATATCCATATCGATTAAATGATATCGATATATCGATAATATCGGCTTTGATGGTATCGATACCGAGATATCGAGTATTGACAGCCCAATATCGATATTTTGGTAATATCGGATATCGATATCCCATCCCTACTCTGAAACATAAACCATAGGACTGGAAAAGTAATCAAGTTTCGAAGGACCTATTTATTTAATGAGGGATGGCTTTAGGTGAGAAATAGAAAATAACAAACAAAAGAAAATGTGGTCAAATCATAGGAATACTTAACACAAGTAGCAGCAAACTTACAAATAATATTTTAGAATAAAACTCGGATTCGAAGGTAAAACCGGAATGAATCCTTTTTATTAAATTCTCCCTTTTCATTTGTACGTTGCTATGGTAATTATAATGTCATGTGTATTTAGGGAGTTACAACGTCAACCGTTGGGATCACTACACTTCCCCCCACTTTGAGAGTTGACAGTTGCCCGGTCGAAGTATGGCAGAACGTTTTTTATGGCGGCTACCTAGATATTTCCATCGTCTTCATAATGAACAGTTTTGGGAAAGCCTTCAAAGTAGGTTATTTGCTTCAGCAAGAAAGGCCCTCTGACGTTTGGTTACTTTCCATGGAAGTTGGTCTGAACCAGAACAGAGTCTCCCACTTTCAGCTTGGGCATTCTTTTTGAGTGCTGTTGATCGAAACCTTTTTTCATATTTTCATAATATTTCTGACGATCCTCTGGGCTAAGTGGTGACTCATGAATCATAGCTGCGGTGATCCCGTCCTTCTGATCAGCTGGATACAGTTGAGTCTTGCCGAATGCCTTGAAATAGGGAGTACATCCAATACTTTTGCTGTGGGAACGATTTTGATGGTTGATGGCAGCCTCTAAAGCTGCTTTCCATCCACCCCTGAATGAAGGATACAGTGAAATAAACAATTTAATATCCCTTATCTTGCGTTCGGCCAGTCCATTGCCAGCAGGGTGATAAGGTGAACAATTAATTAGTTTAATCCCTCGTTTTTCTGCAAAATTTTTCACTTCTCTGGATATAAACTGGGCAACATTATCAGAAGTAATTCTTTTAATCTTATTCAGGTATGGAAGCTTCTCAAGGTATTGTGTCACTGCTCTTGCGCTCTCTCTCATAGCTTTATCCAAATCACATCCTCCTTCATATTGAAGGGAACGCTGAAACGCAGATGAAATATGAAATTATAAAAATAAAAGGTACCTACTTGAATATC
Source organism: Apolygus lucorum (assembly GCA_009739505.2). Taxonomy (NCBI): domain Eukaryota; kingdom Metazoa; phylum Arthropoda; class Insecta; order Hemiptera; family Miridae; genus Apolygus; species Apolygus lucorum. The sequence continues at coordinate 54,164,381 of CM019182.2, forward strand.
TGTGAATTACAAAATGAATGGATGACGTTGGTGAAGAGGAGGATGGTCGATGAAGATGAAGATGGTTGATGAGATGACTTGATAAAATGAAGGTGTCGATGAGGATTGCAGATGGAAACGCCGTTTCGGCAGGATCCAACAAAGGCTGAGAAGTTAGAGTCCTTATGAAAGCCACGAAGTCTCCGTCCAAGTTGGGACACTTCAAGGACATAAATTTCTCTTTAATCTCTGGGTAAATTCGAAATTTTCCGAGGTTGAATCGGATGCACGCGCTTTCGAAGACAAAGTTCCGAACAGAGAGACTGTAGTTTCGACGACTGGCGTCGACTCCGGTGATCTTGAAGGGATTAGTAGTTGTAGATGTTCGCAACAGACGGTTAAGTTTTGAACTCGTCAACAACGACGTCAATCCTAACGATAATAATAACAATATTTACCTAGCTACTACCTATCTAAGAAATGTCCAACTATTCTTAGCTATTGAACAGCATCTTTTAACAATTTCCATTAATTCGATCATGAACAATAAATTGGCACGTCCGGTTGATGAAGGAACATGAAATTATGAAACGTTCAACTTGGTTTCCCCGGTGAGGTGTGAACACAGCTGATTGCGCCTGACAACTCTCATTAGACGCAGTGACTAACGGTAGAGACGGTCTCTCCAGAGCACTCTCTGAGTCGTATCCTTGTAATTGTACGGCTATTGTAACCCCTCCATCCGTCTGAGAGACCACTCTTGAGGGACTTCTAACAAACGACTGTTCCTTTCAATGACAAATGACACCACTCTCTTTCATATTTTCTCACCTTCCCCGCACTTGATCTACCAACCCGGACTGAATGGACCGTAGGTACTGGTTACCTGATTTTGATTTATTATTTTCAATTATAAGCCTTTGGAATCGAGCAAGAAAAAAAAATGTTAACCACCCTCAAAATTTGATGTTTTACGTTTCAAAGTACGTAGAATCAGAAAAATTTTTATTCGATTTTCGGATTCAACATACCTTGAAACGTAAAACATCAGATTTTGAGGGAAGGGGTTAAAATACTTCTTTTCTTGCTCGATTCCAATGGTTCATAATTGAAAATAATAAACCAAAATCGTATAAAAATTTGGTTAGATTGGGGAAAATGGGCCGATTTTGATGAAATTATGGTTGGTAGGTGGTATCAATGATAAAGATGTGTTCTTTTCAGACGAATGATCTATACCTTTAGAAAAATAACAAACCTTTGGTAATAATTTGCAGCATTTTGCTTCCGAGTTTACCAAGGTAGCGGAAGCTTTGTTCAAAAAAAGTTCTCTAAAATCGAAATTTTCACTTGCGTTTTACGTTTAAGACCTTTCTGAACAATTTTGGTTCCGTGTCTGTCAAGAAATCCTGCCACAGCCATAACTTCCACATTTTGGTTTATTATTTCTAATAATAAGCCTATGTGATCGTATCGCAAAAAATTTTTATAACCCCCCCTCAAACTTTGTCACTTTACGTTTCAAGGTGCGTAGAATCCAAATTTGCAATGTCCGTCCGCCGTCCCCCGTCCGCCGTCCGCCGTCCCCCGTCCGCCGTCCGCGGCACTTTTCTTAGCAACACTGGACCGATTTGGTTCAAATTTGGTATATGGGCTTCATTTGGGGTCTAGTTGTGCCGCGAAGCTTTTGGTTGATGTCAGTCACTTCTAAGGGGTGAAAATTAAGGGTTGAAATTTTCAAGAGTGCCCTAGCTCGAAAACTCTCGAAATAAAGGTATCGTTTTTTCACCAATTTTAAATAGTATTGAATTTTTAAAAATTTTTGAGACCACCCGGAGCTCTGTAGGACAAACCGTTCGGTCCCTACGAGTACTTGAAGGTTTTCTTCCGATAAAACAGAATCATGAGTGTGAATCGCAAAAGAGGTCTAATCTCCATTCAAATTTTATCGGACTAAAATGCGATCGCTGTTCATTTCTTCGATTTGTATACAGTTTTGCCTTCTGCGTAACCAGTAATCAAATTTCCATATGAAGCTTTCTATTTTTCCAATCGAGTGTGAAGCGTTTAGTTCTTTCTAATAAACTTGATTGTGAAGGTGTGAAGCCAGTATGGTGTGGTAGGTAGTACCTAGCTGGTAGGTGAAAAAAGTTGGTAGGTAAAAAAAATGTTGGTGGGTAAAAAACGCTGCAAATCATTGCTCAAAAGCTTCTTCATTCTTCAGATCACTGATCAGCTGAGTGAGCTCCGAAGCCATTTCCAATCCTATTGAACGCAGGAAGCTGAAATTTGAGAGGGAAGGTCAAGGGAGAATACAAATGGTAGTAGGTGCTATTGATGGAGAACCAGTGATCTATACAGAAGGGTGATCTATACAGAAAATAATAAACCTTTGAGCAATGATTTGCAGCGTTTTCATCAGATTTCGATGACATTTTCAGGGATCATACGGATTAGATTGTAGATGTTCCCCAATGAAAATCAAGGCCTTCAAATTGATTATAGCATTTGCGCATGCGCATACGAAAAATCCTTGCCACAGCCTTAACTTATACAGTTTTCATCCGATTTCGGTGAAATTCTCAGGGATTATGCTGAATAGATTGTAGATGGTTCCCAATGAAAATCACTACACCCCGGACTGTTAGTAGCCACTGCGCATGCGCAAACGTGAATTCCTTGTAACAGCCATAACTTCCACATTTTTCATCCCATTTCGATGAAATTTTCATGGATTATGCAGATTAGGTTGTAGATGGTTCCCAATGAAAATCAAGGCCTTAAAATTGATAGTAGCCTCTGCGCATGCGCAAACGTAAAATCCATGTAATAGCCATAGCATTTACATTTTTCATCCGAATTTGATGAAATTTCTAGGATTGTTCAGATTGGCGTGTAGATGGTCCCCTACTAAAATCATCTTTCCCAGACTAATAGTAGTTGCTGCGCATGCGCAAACGTGAATTTTTTTGTAACAGCCATAACTTCTACAATTCTCATCCGATTTCGATCCGAAAAAAGTTCTACAAAATCAAAATTTTCACTCGCGTTTAGCGTTTTAGACCTTCCTGAACAATTTTGGTTCCGTGTCTGTCTGTCTGTCTGTCTGTGCGTGTCTGTCATGAATTCCTTGTAACGCGCATAACTATACGAAGTTATTGTCCGATTTCTATGAAATTTTCAGGGATTGTGCGGGTTGGTGTGTAGACGGTCCCCTATGAAACTCATCATCCTCGGACTGATAGAAGCGACTGCGCATGAGCAAACGTGAATTCCTTGTAACAGCCATAACTTCTAAATTTTTCATCCGATTTCAATGAAATTTTCAGGGATGTTACAGAGTAGTGTTTAGATGGTCCCCTATGAAAATCATAGAGAATGGTTTTTCATAGTGGGATGGTCCCCTGTGAGAATCTCAAATCCAGTCATTTCATTATCAGGCTTCAATAGCTCAGAACACTAATCCGATCTACAATGACATATGCATCCCCAATTTGGCACACAACATCAACAACTTCCCTATCCAAACTACAAATCACCCAAAATAAATGCATCCGACTAGCAACCCATACCTCCCGCCGTACAAACATAGATTCATTCCACTCAACTTACCTCATAGACAAAATCAAAACATTCATAGATAAACTCACAAACAAATTTTCCGACAAATTAAAAAACCACTACAACCCACTACTAAATAACATAGACATAAGCCCCAAACCGCGCTGGGGTCCTGGTACCTCCTCCCCCCCGAACTAATGACAGATCTGAGCTTACTCCCATAAAAATACAAATAATTATTTTTTAAAAAAAGTATTTATTTAAAAAAAATGTAAATATTGTATATATTAGCATAGGTATTGTACATAACTTTAGCTATAAGTCACTACTTCATGCAAAGAGTTTTTCAATAATCTAATTTTCTCATACATATTACTTCCTAATCAATCTAAATATTTTAAGTAACTATAAATGCCTTACCCACCCGACTACACTACAAATAGGGCCGTTAGGCCGGCATTGTAATTTCAAACCTTCCTGACGTATATTTTTTGTACAAATATTATTCTTGATTCTTGATTCTTGATTCAATAGCTCAGAGGTAGCGCATAGAACTGTCTCGGGGTCCCACCCAGGGCATAGAGGGGTCACGGGTTCGAATCCCAGCCAAGGCTAAGTATTTTTAGGACGTCCCACAGTAAGACTTGGGCGTCCTTATGCGATCGATTTGGGGTGGAGGAGGACAACACTCGACAGGAAAAAAAAATAACCACACAGTAATCCGTTTTAGACCATTCTGAATCCAAATCCGCGAAAAAACCATAGGTGTATGTCTGTGTGTGTGTGTGTGTGTATGTGTATGTGTGTGTGTGTGTAACAAAATCTTGTGTCGTCTGCCCAGGCCTTAGTTCTCAACGGATTTTCGTGGTTCTTTTTTTCTTCGACGCGGAAAACTATCTAGTTGTGCACTACGGCACCGGAATTTCGAATTTCGCCTTTTAAGGGGGGAAAGGGGGGGTTAATGCTTAAAAACGTACGTTTGCGGCATAATCTTATAAACTCTGCCCAGGCCTCAATTTCTAACCGATTTGTGTGTATCTTTTTTTGTTTGACTAAAATAACTTCCAAGTTGTACATGATTTCACCAGAGTACCAAAATTTGCAATAGGAGGGGATGGGTGGGGGGATAATATTCACAAAATATCCAATTTTTCAATATTTCGGTTCCTTTACTGCTTACTAATTGTATCCAAGCTTTGAAATTGAGGAAAAATTCTCATTATACCTTAGGATTTGCATGAATTACTTTATGTACCACCATGGAAATAAAAGTGGTGCCACCATGGTGCCAGGGCACCATAAACCTCATATTTCTTGGGTTTTTTGGTGTTTCACCTTGAATACTGATGTGACATTCGACGGACTGCCTACTAAACGCTTTGGCGCCAGACTGGCATCATTGGTGGTGGTTGAGGGGGGGGGGGTGAACTCGAATTCGCAAGTTGGGTGTCGTAGATCATGGATTTTAAAATGCTCTTCAGATTCGAGGCTCCCATGCCGCTAGAAGTGTTATGGTTTATAAGGGTGGGGTGTCACTATTTCTTTCCTAAAGTAATAAATAAATTACATCGAGAGAAACAGTCTTATCCCTTAACAACTGGTTAAACTGATCCAATACTTATCCAATGGGACGTCCCCTGGAATGCATGCATTACTAAACAATATGTTTTTGATCCAATCACATACATCTACTCACTTAATTTTTCATCCGAATTTGATGAAATTTTCTAGGATTGTCCAGATTAGCGTGTAGATGGTCCCCTATGAGGGTAGTGGAAGGTACTTAGATATTGGTGTTTTGAGATTAACTACTATGCATCGGATCATCTTTATAATCGGGTTATGGATACGAGGAAGCTATGTGCCACACCCACTTGGCAGACTTTTTTTTCAATTCTTTTGTGACCGACTTGGCTAAATCTTGGACCTCAGAAGTGAACACGAGGGAGCTATGTGCCTGATCCACCTGATTCGTATTTAATGAGTAATTTCACCTTTGTGTATCCAGCCTGAACCCAATCACCAAGCGAACGTGATGGAAATGGATCGTGATGGTGCGGTCGTCCGGCGGAAGGGCGGGGGAGGGTTAGGACCAATAAACGCGTGTGTGTACCAAACACGACACCCCTGAAACAAACTGCTTCCCTCTCTCCCGAGTTTCTTTTTTATTGTGGATACCTTCCGAATGAATGGCCGAAACCCCTTACAGTCGTTATGACGCCGAGTCACGCACCAGGGCGCACGATATATGTTCCACCGACACCCCTCCCCACCCTGAGAAGCCCACGATTAGTATGAAAACCTTCCTTCGAGATTCCGATCAAACTCATTATAATATGGTAATGGTACCCCTTCAGTCTATTTCTTATTTACTTCTTCCAAGCTTGAAAGCTCATATACATACACACACACGGACGTACGTATTCTTCTCATGACGGCGTTCTGGTAGCTAATTATCGCCAGGGTAGGCAGACTCCCGCTCCCTCCGAATTGATAGGTTCCCTTCTGTTTTTCGGATCTCCGCTCAATCTTTTTGAATCCGATGTGAGAGATAAGTGGTGTGCGGTTGCGCAATCCGCCTTGATTGCCTTTAAGCTCGTTTTCTGTTGGGGAGTCGGTTTGACCAGCATGGTAGATGAGGTTTGAATCGAAATTCTCCAACAGTCGAGTGATTTATACCTCGAGGGAGTTCTGATCAGCTTCCAACCGAAGTTCCATGTACGGGTTTGGAAGCCATTTTTGGTGAAGCCATCTGCAAATATTCTACACATAGGAAGTTTTCCTTGTAGGGTGGGAAGTGGATGATTGACTGGAGAGAACTTCACTCCGAATAATATACATCAAATAAGTAACCATATAGTATAAGATAAGAACCTAGAGCATTGACAATATGTTAAACTTGATTACTGGAATATACCGTATAAACCATAGGAATAAAATCCTGTGTGGTTTCGGAAGAGCCATCTGTTCGGCATAACACAATAATAAAAAGAATACACAAACTAATACAATGTATACTGAATGTTATTCAAAATAATCCAAGTCAAACGCTACAGCCTAATTGGCTTTAGTTTGAGATCGGCAAATGAGAGCCAACAATGGCAAAACGCCTGCAAATCATTGCCCAAAAGTAAGTACCTACCCACTCCCTACCAACCGTAGGTACTTACTACCTACTAGGGCATTTTTGAAAATTTCAAAAAAACACCAACCAAATGGTAATGAAGGGTTGAAATTTTCAAAAATGCCCAAGTATGTAGTAGGCACCGACGGTTGGTCGGGAGGGATCTATACAGAAGGGTGATCTATAAAGAAACTAATAAAACTTTGGGCAATGATTTGCAGCGTTATTTTTTGTTTACCTAACAACAATTTTTTTTACCTACCAACTGTTGGTAGGTACTACCTACCACACCATACTGCTTCACACCTTCACAATCAAGTTTATTAGAAAGAACTAAACGCTTCACACTCGATTCGGAAAATAGAGAGCTTCATATGGAAATTTGATTACTGGTTACGCAGAAGGCAAAACTGAATACAAATCGAAGAAATGAACAAAGATCGCATTTTAGTCAAATAAAATTTGAACGGCGATTAGACCTCTTTTGTGATTCACACTCATGATTCTGTTTTATCGAAGGAAAACCTTCAAGTACTCGTAGGGACCGAACGGTTCGTCCTACAGAGCTCCGGGTGGTCTCAACAATTTTTTTAAATTCAATACTATTTAAAATTGGTGCAAAAACGATACCTTTATTTCGAGAGTTTTCGAGCTAGGGCACTCTTGAAAATTTCAAAACTTAATTTTCACCCCTTAGAAGTGACTGACATCAACCAAAAGCTTCGCGGCACAACTAGACCCCAAATGGAGCCCATATATGGAGCCCGTATATATACCAAATTTGAACCAAATCGGTCCAGTGTTGCTAAGAAAAGTGCCGCGTACGGCGGACGGCGGACGGACGGACATTTTTTTATTCAATTTTCGTATTCTACGTACCTTGAAACGTAAAACATCAAATTTTGAGGGGGGTTAACTTTTTTTTTCTTGCTCGATTCCAAAGGCTTACTTATTATTGAAAATAATAAACCAAAAATGTTGGTAGGTAAAAAACACTGCAAATCATTGCCCAAAGGTTTATTATTTTCTGCATAGATCACCCTTCTGTATAGATCACTGGTTCTCCATCAATAGCACCTACCACCATCTGTATTCTCCCTTGACCTTCCCTCTCAAATTTCAGCTTCCTGCGTTGTTCAATAGGATTGAAAATGGTTTTGGAGCTCACTCAGCTGATCAGTGCTCCTCCAGGCGTCTCCAGCATTCGAGAAGATCTTCTTCACTCTTCAGATCACAGATCAGCTGAATGAGCTCCGAAGCCATTTTCAGTCCAATTGAATGGAAGTGCTCTTCCAGGCGTCTCCAGCATTCGAGGAGATCTTCTTCACTCTTCAGATAACAGATCAGCTGAGTGAGCTCCGAAGCCATTTTCAGTCCTATTGAATGGAAGTGCTCTTCCAGGCGTCTCCAGCATTCGAGGAGATCTTCTTCACTCTTCAGATCACTGATCAGCTGAGTGAGCTCCGAAGCCATTTTCAATCCTATTGAACGCAGGAAGCTGAAATTTGAGAGGGAAGGTCAAGGGAGAATACAGATGGTGGTGGGTGCTATTGATGGAGAACCAGTGATCTATACAGAAGGGTGATCTATGCAGAAAATAATAAACCTTTGGGCAATGGTTTGCAGCGTTTTTATTCGATTTTCGGATTCTACGTACCTTGAAACGTAAATCATCAAATTTTGAGGGGTGAGGGGGGTTAAATTCTTTTTTTTTTCTTGCTCGATTCCAATGGCTTATTATTGAAAATAATAAACCAAAATAACTCGGAAACGAAGGTTTTAAAAGAAAACTGCTAGGATACATTTTGGTTTATTATTTTCAACTAGCTGAAAAGCCTACTAAAAGCAGCCAAAAACGATTCCTTTGACTATCCTCGCCTCCCACTCCCTCCGAATCCTTTCGCCTCCGACCCTCCAGCCACCAACTCCTACTGACTCTGATTCCTTTGACTATCCTCGCCTCCCACTCCCTCCGACTCCTCTCGCCTCCGACTCCTCCTGCCCCCAACTCCTCCCGCCTCCGATTCCTCTGACTATCCTCGCCTCCCACTCCCTCCGACTCCTCTCGCCTCCGACTCCTCCCGCCCCCAACTCCTCCCGCCTCCGATTCCTTTGACTATCCTCGCCTCCCACTCCCTCCGACTCCTCCCGCCCCCAACTCCTCCCGCTTCCGATTTCTTTGACTATCCTCGCCTCCCACTCCCTCCGACTCCTCCCGCCCCCAACTCCTCCCGCCTCCGATTCCTCTGACTATCCTTGCCTCCCACTCCCTCATACTCCCCGCCTCAAAATTTGTTAGTTTACGTTTCAAGGTACGTAGAATCCGAAAATCGAATAAAAAATTTTCCGTCCGTCCGTGTGAATCACAGAAGAGGTCTAATCTCCGTTCAAATTTTATCTGACTAAAATGCGATCGTTGTTCATTTCTTTGATTTGTATTCAGTTTAATTTCTGAGCAACCAGTAATCAAATTTCAATATGAAGTTTTCTATTTTTCGAATCGAGTGTGAAGCGTTTAGTTCTTTCTAATAAACTTGATTGTGAAGGTGTGAAGGCAGTATGGTGTGGTAGGTAGTAGGTACCTATGGTTGGTGGGTAAAAAATAAATAAATAGTGACAATGGCAATACTGTGATCTTTGCAGAAGAGTGATCTATACAGGAAAATAATAAACCTTTGTAAAATAATATGTAGCGTTTTTGTTGCAAATCAGTTGTAGAATTGACTCCTGCAGTGTTGCTGACAAGTTAGCCTTACACCTTTATATTTAGTTAATTAATAACTTTGAATTATATTTGAGTCATTTGGTAGAAATAATAGCTGGTTATTCCATCAGAATATTTCCAGCTCTATTTCATAGAGCTCCTCTCAACCAAGGTCCTCTCATCTGGGCAACCGATCTGCAGTGTCATCAGCCGATGTATCCTCCTAAAGAATCTCGTGTGGAAATCGAAACTCATCTCGACGCCTCAGAAACAGAGAAGACGAAATCAAAATGGTTTCGGTAACTCAGAGGAATCTTGGTGACGCGAAACGCCGGAATGAGAAATGAAGGGTTTTAATCCAGTTGCGGCCCAACGAATGACCGACCCGGGCGGCCTCCTCTAATCAAGGGAATCCGAATGATGACGTCATTAAACAAAAGGGATTTTTTAATGGCGGGACGACGAGGGCGTGGCCGGGAACCCCCGCTGGGGCCGATTTGTTAGTTTTGAGGATTTGACTAATTACCCCCCCCCCCTCCCCGTCCTTTTCGAGGTCTGTGGATGAGAAAAAAAAACGAGAAAAAAAATCCAGAAACAAACACGAGAGGTCTTCGACCAAACAAACACACGTGTGGAGGAGGTGCTGCTACCTGGGGCTGTAAATTAGGGGAATTAGGGCAGTGGAGGGGCTGGTTTTCACACGTCTTCCGGGGGCCACTGAGTTCCCACCCTCCCAGGATGCCACTCCCTGTCGGAGAGGCTAGTTTCCGAGAGACCACGAAATTACGTGATTTATTATCGCAGGCGTTAGGTAGAAACTACTTCAAATTACACTTAGGAATTCCAAAATACTCGTTGTTTTTGAGGGAAACGCCGGCGTTCCAAACGAATTTTGATTGATCAAGTTCAACAAAACATCTTCGCAATCAAACAGGAAAAATTAAACCTCCTCAAATTCACTGTTTTCGTTACAAGAAACGTGGAATCTGAAAATCGAATCAACCAGATTTAAATGGAAAATTGATCATCTTCCGTTCGTGAATATTGCTTTGAATTCACAGTAGTGTTTCTGGTTTAACAATCAGCTACCGCTAATTCGGGTCACCGGCTGCTTCTGACAGCTCCTCCCTGATCAGCTGGGCATGCTTCATTAGCTCCAGGTGGCCCTTGATGATATACAGAACTTTACCCTGATCAGCTGAGAAAGTTTTATTCACTCCCGGTGGCCCATTGATTACATACAGAGCTTTTACCTGAACATCCGTGCAAGTTTTATTCACTCCTGGTGGCTCCTTGATGATATACAGAGCTTTTCCCTGATCAGCTGGGCAAGCGTTATTCGCTCCTGTTGGCTCCTTGATGGTATACAAAACTTTACCCTGATCAGCTGAGAAAGTTTTATTCACTCCCAGTGGCCTTTTGATTATATACAGAGCTTTTCCCTGATTAGCTGGGCTAGCTTCATTCGCTACAGGTGGCCCCTTGATGATATACAGAGCTTTTCCCTGACCATCCGTGCAAGTTTTATTCACTCCCGGTGGCTCCTTGATGATATACAGAGCTTTTCCCTGACTATCCGTGCAAGTTTTATTCACTCCTGGTGGCTCCTTGATGATATACAAAGCTTTTCCCTGATCAGCTGGACAAGCGTTATTCGCTCCTGTTGGCTCCTTGATGGTATACAGAACTTTACCCTGATCAGCTGAGAAAGTTTTATTCACTCCCGGTGGCCCTTTGATTACATACAGAGCTTTTCCCTGATTAGCTGGGCTAGCTTCATTCGCTCCTGGTGGCTCCTTGATGATATACAGAGCTTTTCCCTGACCATCCGTGCAAGTTTTATTCACTCCTGGTGGCTCCTTGATGATATACAGAGCTTTTCCCTGACCATCCGTGCAAGTTTTATTCACTCCTGGTGGCTCCTTGATGATATACAGAGCTTTTCCCTGACCATCCGTGCAAGTTTTATTCACTCCTGGTGGCTCCTTGATGATATACAGAGCTTTTCCCTGACCATCCGTGCAAGTTTTATTCACTCCTGGTGGCTCCTTGATGATATACAGAGTTTTTCCCTGACCATCCGTGCAAGTTTTATTCACTCCTGGTGGCTCCTTGATGATATACAGATCTTTTCCCTGACCATCCGTGCAAGTTTTATTCACTCCTGGTGGCTCCTTGATGATATACAGAGCTTTTCCCTGACCATCCGTGCAAGTTTTATTCACTCCAGGTGGCCCCTTGATGATATACAGAGCTTTTCCCTGACCATCCGTGCAAATTTTATTCACTCCTGGTGGCTCCTTGATGATATACAGAGCTTTTCCCTGACCATCCGTGCAAGTTTTATTCACTCCTGGTGGCTCCTTGATGATATACAGAGCTTTTCCCTGACCATCCGTGCAAGTTTTATTCACTCCAGGTGGCCCCTTGATGATATACAGAGCTTTTCCCTGACCATCCGTGCAAGTTTTATTCACTCCAGGTGGCCCCTTGATGATATACAGAGCTTTTCCCTGACCATCCGTGCAAGTTTTATTCACTCCTGGTGGCCCCTTGATGATATACAGAGCGCTTCCTTGATCAGCTGGGCTAGCTTTATTCGCTCCTGGTGGCTCCTTGATGATATACAGAACATTTCCCTGATAAACTGGGCAAGCCGTTATTCACTCCTGGTGGCCCCTTGATGATATACAGAGCTTTTCAAGCTTCATTCGCTCCTGGTGACTCCTTGATGATATACAGAACATTTCCCTGATAAACTGGGCAAGCGTTATTCGCTTGAAAGAAGGAAGCTGGAAGAAAGTTTAATTCACTCCTGGTGGCTCCTTGATGGTATACAGAGCTTTACCATGATAAACTGAGCAGCTATATTCGCTCTCGGTGGGCCTGTGATGATACACCGGATATCCCGGATTAAGGATCCAAACGACTAATTTGCAACCAATTTGCGACCTAATAGGTAATATCGATTGATACTCCCCCTCCTCCTCACCATACATAAATATAAGCCTACTTGATTGGTATAATATATTCATTCTATTTTTCCTTATTCAATTACTTGCATCTATTATTCATCATGTCGTCGTCCTTGGGTTGACCTATACATCAAGGAGAAGGTATTCATACGAAACTTATAGATTCTAGGGGTAGGATACATCGTCAATTTCATTATCCTCACAAATTAACTTCAGTTAACTAGATCTTCCTGAACAAAACTTTCTGTCAAAATAAACTTGATACTGATCTATACAGAAAAAATTGAACCTCTGTGTAATAATTGGAAGCGTACTTTTTTTTGGAGGACTACGTTGAACCGATCTGCTGAATGGGAACAAAGCCTCCCTACCTTCGGTAGTGAGGAAGCAATAGAGCGCGTGCTATCGTTGGCTGAGAGGGCAGAAGTTTGAACACAGCTGGAGTTCAACGGAGAACTCGAAGGACCAGCGACCACCAGGTGTCGAGATCGCCCTGGGAGGCGAACCTCGCCTTCACGGAGCTGCTCCTCCGAGTGCTCGGGATCACTAATTTTCCCTCCGTTAAGCCCGTCGCCGCCTTCACCCCCGTCGCCTCCTGCGTCGGAGCTGCTCTCGAGGAAGCGGCGTTGCGTGCCGCGGCGGCACCAGATGGACGCGGAACAAAGGAGGACGGCGAGCGCGGGAGGCGAGCGGTAGCAAACAGCACGTTCCGGGAGCCTCAGCGGGCGATCGGACTCCCGCCGGCCACTTCTGCGGTCGAACAAGCGAGAGAGTCGATCCCTCCAGACGAAAACCTCTTCCGGACTTCCGAGCTTCGCAGATCAGCTGCCGCAGGAACCGATTTCGGACCAATCAAATCGATCCAATCAAAATCGATGATCGACCTTCAACTTTCGATTTTTGAAAAACGCTGCAAATTATTACACAAAGGTTTATTATTTATCTATATAGATCATTCGTCTGCAAAGAACTGCTTCCCATAGTCACTTCCTACGAACCATATTTTCGCTTCACCATCAACTTTAATTTAAAGAAATAAACGCCTAACACTCGATTCGAAGAAATAGGTGATAAAATGGGGTTCAAGTAAATTTGATTACTTGACTTTAGAGGTGTGTAAGACAAGGTCATTTGGCGGATTCGAATCCCAAACGGTCACTCATTATAGAGACCAGGTCTTTTGAATCCGTTCACCCGTTCACTCACAAGACAAACAACCAACCGGTCAGAAGTCACAAAAACGAGCGAGTCTGTAAACCGAACGAGTAAAACGTTGGGATCCAGGTCGTGACTCGAAAAAACGCTGAGTCGAAAAACCGAACGAGTCGGAATAGGTTACAATGAGTAGGCGATTTGAATGAATCGAATAAGCTAAAAGATAAAAACAAATGAAAGATCGATTCGAATCGTATAAATCAGTCTTTGAGTGTGTTTTGTATTTTTAGGACGTCGCACAGTAAGACTTGGGCGTCCTTATGCGAATCGCATAATGCGATCGATCTGGGGTGAAGGAGGACAACACTAAACAGAAATGCATAGTTGTTAATCTCAAAACACCAATCTCTGAGTACCTTCCACTACCCTCATAGGGGACCATCTACACGCTAATCTGGACAATCCTAGAAAATTTCATCAAAGTTGAAGTTATGGCTGTTACAAGGAATTCACGTTTGCGCATGCGCAGTCGCTTCTATCAGTCCGGGGATGATGATTTTCATAGGGGACTATCTACAACCTAATCCACATAATCCCTGAAAATTAAATTGAAATCGGATGGAAAATGTAGAAGTTATGGCCGTTACAAGGAAATTTACGTTTGCGCATGCGCAGTGGTTACTATCAGTCCGAAGGTGATGATTTTCATAGGGGACCATCTAAATACTATTTTGTAACATCCATGAAAATTTCATTGAAATCGGATGGAAAATGTAGAAGTTAGGGCCGTTACAAGGAATTCACGTTTGCGCATGCGCAGTCGCTTCTATCACTCCGGGGATGATGATTTTCATAGGGGACCGTCTACACACCAACCCACACAATCCCTGAAAATTTCACAGAAATCGGACAATAACTTCGTATAGTTATGCCTGTTACAAGGAATTCATGACAGACACACAGACAGACAGACAGACAGACACACAGACAGACAGACACGGAACCAAAATTGTTCAGAAAGGTCTAAAACGCAAAACGCGAGTGGAAATTTTGATTTTGGAGAACTTTTTTTTTCGTCCAAGAAAAGTGAAAACAAAGTTTCCGCTACCTTGGTAGACTCGGAAGCAAAAACAAATAACCACACAGTAATCCGTTTTAGACCATTCTGAATCCAAATCCGCGAAAAAAACAATAGGTGAATGTCTGTGTGTGTGTGACAAAATCTTGTGTCGTCTGCCCAGGCCTTAGTTCTCAACCGATTTTCCTGGTTATTTTTTTGTTCGTCGCGGAAAACTATCAAGTTGTGCACTACGTCGCCGGAATTTCGAATTTTGCCTTTTAAGGGGGTGGAAAGGGGGGGTTAATGCTCAAAAAACGTGCGTTTTTGGGCAAAATCTTGTGTACTCTGCCCAGGCCTCAATTTCCAACCGATTTGAGTGTTTCTTCTTTTGTTCGACTCAGAAATCTTCCAAATTACACACTATTTCCCCAGAGTATCAAAATTAGCATGGGGAGAGGGCGAGTGGAGGGATAATATTGAGAAAATATCCGATGATTTTTCAATATTTCGGTTCCTTTAAAGCTTACTAATTGTACCCAAGCTTTGAAACTCGAGTTCGCATGTTGGGTGTCCTAGATCATGAATTTCAAAATGATCTTCAAATTCGAGGCCTCCATGCCGCTAGAAATGATGTGGTGGATAATGGTGATGTGGCGGGGGGGGGGGTGGAGTTGTGGTGCCTAAAATACCTAATAAATTACATCGAGTGAAAAAGAAAACCACTTCCATCTACTTCTTTCTGTTGATACTTCCTTATCATTTCCACACATTAATATAAAATATACAATATATAATATAAAATATATAAATAATAATATAAATAAATAATAATAAATAATAATAATATAAATAAATATATATATAATATAAAATATATAAATATACATTATACATCCATATTGCGGGCAATTAATTTATTTTGTTGGCTTTCTGCCGTTGTTCTCGTAATTTAACCGGAAAACTCGATTGGTGGGTTGATGAACGAATGACCGTGTTCATTTTGATAACCCGTTCAGTTCTGACAAGGTGATTTTGAAGATAAGGTATTTTCAATACGTTCACTGCTGACCGACACACCTCTACTTGACTTGATTGCTTTCTGAGCAACCAGTAATCAAATTTCCATGTGAAGCTGTCTATTTTTCGAATCGAGTGTGAAGCGTTTAGCTCTTTCTAATAAACTTGATTGTGAAGGTGTGAAGGCATTATGGTGAGGTAGGTAGTACCTACCAATGGTTGGTAAGTAAAAAAACGCTGCAAATCATTGCCCGAAGGTTTATTATTTTCTGTATAGATCACCCTTCTGTATAGATCCCTCCCTACCAACCGTAGGTGCCTACTACCAACTGGGGCATTTTTGAAAATTTCAACCCTTCATTTCCATTTGGTTGGTGGTTGGGTTTGAAATTTTCAAAAATGCCCTAGTAGGTAGTAGGTACCTACGGTTGGTAGGGAGGGATCTATACAGAAGGGTGATCTATACAGAAAATAATAAACCTTTGGGCAATGATTTGCAGCGTTTCATCTTATTCTACTTATTCCTGTGGTTTGTTTCGAGTTTTCCTGTTCATATCAATTCCTTCGTTTTATTTTTCTGATTATTTTCATCACCTACCTATTGAGTTATTGCACATCATCACTTTGAGCCGCGACGAGCGCAATTCTCCAGTATTTCTCCAGACTCAAGTACCTTCCTTGATGTTTCCTAGTGAAACACAGTGACCGCTGCCTTGTTTTAAACGGTAGGAATGTACTAATAATAATTTATGTAATAGAATAAGGAATGTACTGATAATAATTTAAGTGATTACCGATGGATGTAAATCGAAGAAGAGGGCCCCCAATTTCACCTCAATAGACATTTATTTTTGTTGAACCGGTCTTTTTGTAGGTTGATCCATTGTATTATTGAAAAACCCATTATTCATTTTAAATTAACGTTTTAAACTTATTTGTCTTCAGGTGAGAAATTGGGGTTCCTGCATAAGTAAATTTGATTAATGGAACATTGGCTTGTGGATAGGCTAGCTTAACAGCGGATTTCATTTCATTTTTCCAACATTGAATTCCTTCAGCCCCAAGTGAAGAGCGAATATCAGAATCAAGTTTTCCAGTGTACCCTCTTAATTAGTTGGAATACACGACTGCGTGACGACCTGCTTTGTCAACGAATCGTCTATAGAAGTTGAAAAGACCTAGAAATCTTCTTAAGGGGGTCTCAGTCAGTCTATGAACGGGATTTCTCGCTTTTCTCTGGCAATTATTGTTCGATTTTGATTATTCCTGCGGCAATCAAAGAGGAATTTTTCCATTTAGAATTTTCTGTTCCCGGGAAGGTCGGATATTCCGAGCTCACCGACGAGGATGGCGCACCAATAGTTATCAAAAACGGACACCCCTTATTATCCTATTCACCCGCCATTTTTACTTCGATGCTAACCAGTCCAGAAGATCCCTTCCTGGTCCCGAGCCATTCCATAATATCTTATCAGTCCGTGGAACTGGACCGGTAAAGGCTGAGTTTTTGTCACTACATGAAACCGTCACAAGTTGATACTTGGTTCCACAGTCCCGGTAATGCTGTACCGACACACCTCTACCTCAAATGCCTTTGGTTTGCCAATTTGAAGACCTGATTTGTATTATAAATTTTTCATAGAACCACAGTAGTACAAATGGTACTCATCGATTCATGAACACGGTTGAATAACATGAAATTTGCAAAATGGAAGTCCCATATGAATTTACGATCGTGTTATGTCCGTTATTAGAGGCGGTAAATCCAAATTAACACCCTAAACACTGATGAACCTTCCGCAGACCGTTCTTAATGAACGTTTTAATTTGTGAACGCAAAAAGAAATTAGCGCTACGGGTTATGAGGGCATAAATCGAGGTGGGTTTAACCCAATGAAAAGGGTGTTGCACCAACTCTTTAATCACTTTAGTGAATGAAGGGGGGGGGGGGGTGTCTTCGCCTTCTCCAAGAAATATTGTTCATCTACAAGATTTGTGACCCACTCAAAGTTTGAGGCTCGAGAGGGCCTCCTTCCACTTTTCCTTTGTCGAAAGCACAAGTTTGGGGAGTGAAATTATGTTGAGGGGGTTCTTAGACAAAAGGGTTTTCCTTTTAAACAGAATGGAGATGACAACTTTGTAATGAAAAGGTTCATCTTACTCGATTCATTCAAAAATGTATTTACTCTCAAATTAAACGAAACGTTATCTGAACTCGGGACTATGAGAACGATTGGGAATCCTTTTCCTGTAATGTTTCAGAGTTACATGCACCACGAAATTCATAAGCAATTATTGTCGAACCAACTCCGAACCGCCTATTAAAGTTGAACCAGTCATCAAAAGAAATCAGTCTTTCACAATAATTGTAAGTAAAACCAAAAAATAACTGGGATTGTTTAGCGCAAAGAAAAAGTTACCCTTCCGATGAGTGACCCTAGTGGGTATAGCCTCAGAGTTTCACCGAAATCGGACCATTATTACGTACGGTTTTCTCGAGATGAGGAATTGAATCATATATTGTTTTCCTTTACTTTTAGGCCTCGTCTTACGTGGACGACCAAAGAGTGCGATCGAGCGACCCGCGAGTGTGAGCGACCTCGAGTCGCCTATAGTGTCCACAGTAGGCGTCCAGAAAACGCGTGTGAAATCCTTCCTTGCGAGGTTATCTTTGCTTCGTCCTGAGTTGTAAAATCTTTCTCTACTTGTACATTTTCTGTTTTTCGCGATAGTATGAATGGCATATTTTATTCGAATAATGCAGCATTGGTTTAATAATTTACGGCAACTAATTTGTTGAGAAGGACGCCAATTTCGGCAATTTTTCAATGAGGGAACCAAGCGGTGAACTTGAATCGTTCAAACACGAATTTCTCCCCTAAATTCGATTGCAAAAATGTTCAATTGTAAATGGACCAGTTTTTACAGTGAAGATACTGAGAAAAACAACCCAGAAATGAAGCACAGCCGGTGTAAATCTTCCGTACCTGGCCGCATGCTCAGTCAGCTTTTTCACCAAATCGAAAAAAGTTGGGTTCGACATTTGAGAGAGAGAAAATTTAACGCCGTTTCCTTGAAGAACAACTGACAAGTATTCAATTGAAATTATTTTTGAAAATTTCACGCCGTTTCCTTGAAGAACAACTGACTAGTATTCAATTCTATTTATTTTGGTCCACAGCGGGTTTCTTCAATTTTGGATTATACCTAGGTCGAATGTCTTGAAACCTATACCAAAACATATAATTTTAAGATGGGTTACCAATGGGTACAAATAAAATGTTTTGCTTCCGAGTCTACCAAGGTAGCGGAAGCTTTGTTTTCACTTTTCAAGGACGAAAAAAAAAATTTCTCCAAAATCAAAATTTCCACTCGCGTTTTGCGTTTTAGACCTTTCTGAACAATTTTGGTTCCGTGTCTGTGTGTCTGTGTGTCTGTCTGTCTGTGTGTCTGTCTGTCTGTGTGTCTGTCCGTCTGTCATGATTTCCTTGTAACGCGCATAACTATACGAAGTTATTGTCCGATTTCTATGAAATTTTCAGGGATTGTGCGGGTTGGTGTGTAGACGGTCCCCTATGAAAATCATCATCCCCGGACTGATAGAAGCGACTGCGCATGCGCAAACGTTAATTCCTTGTAACGGCCATAACTTCTACATTTTCCATCCGATTTCAATGAAATTTTCAGGGATTATGTGGATTAGGTTGTAGGTGGTCCCCTATGAAAATCATTGCCCCCGGACTGATAGAAGCGACTGGGCATGCGCAAACGTGAATTTCCTTGTAACGGCCATAACTTCCACATTTTCCACTCGATTTCGATGAAATTTTCAGGGATTATGTGGATTAGGTTGTAGGTGGTCCCCTATGAAAATCATTGCCCCCGGACTGATAGTAGCCACTGCGCATGCGCAAACGTGAATTTCCTTGTAACGGCCATAACTTCTACATTTTCCATCCGATTTCAATGAAATTTTCAGGGATAATACAGAGTAGTGTTTAGATGGTCCCCTATGAAAATCACAGAGAATTGTTTTTCATAGAGGGATTCTTTCATAGAGGAATGGTCTCCTGTGAGAATCTCAAATCCCATTAATTGCAGGTCATCGGTAGCTCAGAGGATAGAGTCTTGATTAGAGCTCCTAAGGTCGCGGGTTCGAAACCCAGCCGAGGCTACGTATTTTTTGATCCAATCACATACTTGTCCAGATTAGCGTGTAGATGGTCCCCTATGAGGGTAGTGAAAGGTACTTAGAGATTGGTGTTTTGAGATTAACTACTATGCATCGGATCATCTATATAATCGGGTTATGGATACGAGGAAGCTATGTGCCACACCCACTTGGCAGACGTTTTTTTCTATTCAACGCCAAACGGTATATTTATTGAATAATATTCAATGTATTCAATATTCAATAATATTCAATATTCAATTCAATATTCAATAATGTATATTATACATTATTAATTAGATTTCAAGTAGGTTCCAAAATTTACTTACAGTAGATTACCTCAACTTTTTGATTCGAACAACTTTAGTGATTCGAACGCGATGAAGGCAATACAAGTTTGAGAAACCACCCACTTTTAACCTATTATAATTTTAAGATAATAAACAAAAAAACAAGTGATGGACCTTCCACCAGCCAGACTTCCTTCCCTGGGGATTCCTCAACTCTTGAGAATTATTCCCGAATCTTGGAGCATCCCCAAGCACAGGAGTCGGATAGATTGTACGTATGTGTTTGTGTTTATGTATTCTGCTTCCTAAGGCCCTTCAAACATCCTAGTGGAAAGTCTTGAACGAAATACTCTTATGAAACGAACCTCTTGCTTTATGACTAAACACCCTAAAAACCTTGCTATTACTCTCAAGTTCAAATTGATCAGTTTTGGTTTATTATTTTCAATAATGAACCTTTGGAATCGGCCAAGAAAAAAATTTTGTAACACCCCCTCAAAATTTCTTGGTTTACGTTTCAAGGTATACGTAGAATCCAAAAATCGAATAAAAATTTAGCCGTCCGTCCGCCGTACGCGGCACTTTTCTTAGCAACACTGGACCGATTTGGTTCAAATTTGGTATATGGGCTTCATTTGGGGTCTAGTTGTGCCCGAAGATTTTGGTTGATGTAGGTCACTTCTAAGGGTCGAAAAATAAATTTTGAAATTTAGAAAACGCCCTAACTCAAAAACTTTTTAAATAAAGGTATTGTTTTTCCGTCAATTTAAGATAGTATAGAATTTTTAGAATTTTTTGAGACCACGCGGAGCGCTGTAGGACAAACCGTTCGCTCCCTACGAGAATTGAAGGGTTGGACGTACGATAAATCAGAAACACGTTTTTTTATCGCAACCTACAACTTCCTATATACATGTTTCCTCCACTTATTGGGCTGTCTTACCCTTATGGGATAGGTACTGAGCGGAGCTTGCATAGAAGTAAAATTCTAAAAAAAAATTCTATCTTGATGAGCTGTCCACGGGTAGGCACTGAATAGAATTTATATTATCCTAACCTAAGGAGGACCGACGCAGGAATATCCTGGTACAGCTATCCGAACTCCTTACCACACCATTTTGCTTCCGTGTCTACCAAGATAGCGGTGTCTGTGTGTCTGTCTGTCATGAAATCTTTGCCACAGCCATAACTTCTAGATTTCTCATCCGATTTCGATAAAATTTTCAGGGACTGTGTGGATTGGCGTTTAGATGGCCCCTTATGAAAATCGGGGATGGTCCCCTATGCTAATAGATGGCGTAGAAGGGAGATGGTACCCTACACAATCGGGTTATGGATACGAGGAAGCAATGTGCCACACCCACTTGGCAGAATTGTTTGCTGTAACTGATCAAAATATAGTCATGAACCATTATCTATACGTATAGGGAAAGTTAAATAGAAAAACTGGATCCATCAGATCCCGTTCTTAGAAAAAGCTATAAGTGGGGAGTCAAATTTGCCATTAGTTCAAACAGTTCAAGAAGCACCGCAAGAAGTTCTGAACCTAATTGCTTTCTTTCTTTTAATTTCACTTTTGATAAGGAACTTTCAGTCTCCAATTTGAACTGAGTCCTTCAAACAATGTGTGAGGAGCCATTCTCTACCAGAAAGATCTCAGCTCGCTAAAAATAGGCAGCTAAGCGTCATTGGGTAATCTTGAGAGTATTAAACACTCTCAATTTCGTCAACAAATTTAATAAACAAAGATGCAAAACCTTGAAACCAGAGGGCATTCCTCGGGCCATAACAAGCCCTCGGGGCCTGGGAAGGGGAGCCTGAGCTGTCCTTTATAAACCCAGGGCTCCCAGACCTAACAACCCATTCTTATCTAGCTTCTTGAAATCTACCTTTTTGGTTTATTATTTTCAATGATAAAACTTTGGAATCGACCAAGAAAAAGAATTTTAACCCCATCTCAAAATTTGTTTTGACCCCTCCAAGAAAAAAATATTGCCATAGCGTAAAGGATTTGCAAAACCTATAAATTGATTTGCCAAAAGTTCGAATTGTATGCCTTAAGTTCAAATTACCTAATTAACCAAAAGTTCAAATTGAGTTGCCTAAAGTTCAAATAAATTTCCTAAAAATTCAAATTAATTCATGCAAAAGGTTTTTGACATTTCATGTCTTTGCTTTGGCACATAAACTGAAAAACGCTGCAAATTATTACACAATGGTTTATTATTTTTCTATATAGATCACTGCAAAGCCACCAACCATCCAACATGAAGAAAAACATCGATTGAATTTCGGTCAGCTTTAATTTGAACGGAGATTAGGCCTCTTTTGCGATTCCCACTCGTGTTTCTGATTTATCGTACGTCCAACCCTCAAATTCTTGTAGGGAGCGAACGGTTTGTCCCACAGAGCTCCGGGTGGTCTCAACAAATTCTAAAAATTCTATAGAATCTTAAATTGAAGGAAAAACAATACCTTTATATCAAAATTTTTTGAGTTAGGGCGTTTTCAAAATTTCAAAATTGATTTTGGAACCCTTAGAAGTGACCTACCTCAACCAAAATCTTCGGGGCACAACTAGACCCCAGAAGGAGCCTACATACCAAATTTCATCAAAATCGGTCAATGCTAAGTGGCAAAATTGCCGCGTACGGCGGACGGCGGACGGACGGCCAAATTATTATTCGATTTTTGGATTCTACGTACCTTGAAACGTAAACCATCAAATTTTGAGGGGGTGTTGAAAAAAAAATTTCTTGGTCGATTCCAAAGGTTTATCATTGAAAATAATGAACCAAAATCGTCTCGAAAACTAAGCAAGTCTTGCTCACGCGACCAATAAATAAATAAAACGCTGCAAATCATTGCTCAAAGGTTTATTATTTTCTGTAGAGATCACCCTTCTGTATAGATCACTGGTTCTCCATCAATAGCACCTACCACCATCTGTATTCTCCCTTGACATTCCCTCTCAAATTTCAGCTTCCTGCGTTCAATAGGATTGAAAATGGCTTCGGAGCTCACTCAGCTGATCTGTGATCTGAAGAGTGAAGAAGATCTCCTCGAATGCTGGAGACGCCTGGAAGAGCACTTCCATTCAATAGGATTGAAAATGGCTTCGGAGCTCACTCAGCTGATCAGTGATCTGAAGAGTGAAGAGGATCTCCTCGAATGCTGGAGACGCCTCGAGGAGCACTTCCATTCAATAGGATTGAAAATGGCCTCGGAGCTCACTCAGCTGATCAGTGATCTGAGGAGTGAAGAAGATCTCCTCGAATGCTGGAGACGCCTGGAAGAGCACTTCCATTCAATAGGATTGAAAATGGCCTCGGAGCTCACTCAGCTGATCAGTGATCTGAAGAGTGAAGAAGCCTTTGAGCAATGATTTGCAGCGTTTTTTACCCACCAACATTTTTTTTACCTACCAACTTTTTTTTACCTACCAGCTAGGTACTACCTACCACACCATACTGGCTTCACGCCTTCACAATCAAGTTTATTAGAAAGAACTAAACGCTTCACTCTCGATTGGAAAAATAGAAAGCTTCATGTGGAAATTTGATTACTGGTTACGCAGAAGGCAAAAAAACAAATCGAAGAAATGGACAGCGATCGCATTTTAGTCCGATAAAATTTGAATGGAGATTAGACCTCTTTTGCGATTCACACTCATGATTCTGTTTTATCGAAGGAAAACCTTCAAGTACTCGTAGGGACTGAACGGTTTGTCCTACAGAGCTCCGGGTGGTCTCAAAAATTTTTAAAAATTCAATACTATTTAAAAGTGGTGAAAAAACGATACCTTTATTTCGAGAGTTTTCGAGCTAGGGCACTCTTGAAAATTTCATCCCTTAATTTTCACCCCTTAGAAGTGACCTACATCAACCAAAAGCTTCGCGGCACAACTAGACCCCAAATGGAGCCCATATACCAAATTTGAACCAAATCGGTCCAGTGTTGCTAAGAAAAGTGCCGCGTACGGCGTACGGCGTACGGCGTACGGCGTACGGCGTACGGCGTACGGCGTACGGCGTACGGCGTACGGCGTACGGCGTACGGCGGACGGACGGAAATTTTTTTATTCGATTTTCGTATTCTACGTACCTTGAAACGTAAAACATCAAATTTTGAGGGGGGGTTAAAATTTTTTTTTTCTTGCTCGATTCCAAAGGCTTATTATTGAAAATAATAAACCAAAATAGACTCACTGTGTTGCGTAGAAAACAATCAACTGTTTTCTTATTTTGATGCTTGGGTACATGAACTAACAACCTTACTTCACTAGGTACCTTGTTGTGTAGTGGTTGACATGAAAATGTCCCAATGTGTTGCAGCATTTAAAATATGTTTTTAATTTTATTTTTTGAATTTATTTTGTTTTATTTATTTATTTTTTGGCGTTCATGTATGGAGAGAAAAGGCTGACCCAGAAATAATAACACATTCATTGTACGAAATTCAAGGAACGAACGTCAAGCTCTCAGTTAAACTTACTACTAGTGAGGTTCTTAAAAAATGTGGAATTTCTCAAAATCCTATTGTGAAATTAGTAAACTATTGGACATCAGAGGTCACCGTTTTCGCTTGGAGACCCCCAAACACTGGGGCAGACCCTTGAAGTGATATTACGCTGATAGGGTGTTGAACCCCTTTAAAAGTGACCATGAGGGCCAGAAGAACGCCAATCCAGTCCCGCACTGAACTCAAGGAATCCTCCACAATTACAATGTTGCTCGAATGTTGTCAAAGCAGGTCCCCTGAATTCTTCTGTCGTCCCAAAATCCGTAAAACACTCGGGTCCGTCGTACGAGGCGTATAAAAGGAGTGAACTGGAAAATCAATGTTGGGGAGGGCGATTGTTGACAAAAGGCAGTAGAAGGCATCTCTCGGACAAAACGAACGGAGCCCGTGACGAATTCCTCGTCAAGTTCTTCGAAAACATCCCAGGTGGGAGATCTCCCTCGACCTGGCAAGGTGGTCGATTGTCCTGCAATGGTCAAAACGTCACAAAAAACCACCTTTGACTTTGTGCTGAGTGTGTTTTCTTTATTTGGGGTTTGAAGGCGTTTTCTCCTATTAGGATTTCTTATGTCTTGGGTCGTCCCTTGGGCGGTGGTCCAGGAGGAAATTCGCCCCATGCTGAGTCCAGCTCTTGAGCACCTCCTGTTTTCCGCGGGTGGTACACCAGTAATGCGAGTCGGCACCTTGTTGGATTCTTGTAGTTTTGCGTCTCTTTTTCGCAATAATGAAGACGTCTCTCGTTGGGAGAAACTGGCTTCATTAAGACGAGATACAGAGAGAGAGGTTCGCAATATTGCCTCCTTAATACAGACGGAAGGGAAGCTTCGAATTCATTTAATTTCTTCGTTATTTTCACAAAACACTGCAAATTATTTCACAAAGGCTTATTATTTTCCAGTATGGATCATTCGTCTGCAAAGATCACAGCTTTGCCTTAGTTACTATTTATTTATTTTTTGTTTTTTAACAACCTACTAGGGCATTTTTTAAATTTCAACCCTTCATTTTGGAATCCAAATTGAAATTAACGGTAGACCTCTTTGGTGATTCACACAGATTCTGTTTAATCGAAGGAAACCCCTCAGAAAAGTTCTCGTAGGGAGCGAACGGTTCGTCCTACAGAGCGCCTCTAAAAATTCTTTAAATTCAATACCATTTCAATTTGTTGAAAAAACAATACCTTTAATTCGAGGGTTATCGACCTAGGGCACTCTTGAAAATTTCATTCCTCAAACAACAACTGACATCAACCAAAAGCTTCGCTGCACAACTAGACCCCGAATGGAGCCCAAATACCAAATTTCAACCAAATCGCTCCATGGTTGCTAAGAAAAGTAACGCGTACGGCGTACAGACGGAAAATTTTAGTTTATTATTTTCAATAATGAACCATTTTTTCCATTCCATTTTCGGTTTCTGCGTAGTACCTTAAAACTTAAAACATCAAAATATTGAGGCGAAGTAAAATATTAATTATTAATTATTACATAATGGTTTATTATTTATCTATATAGGTTTTTGCTTCCTCACTACCGAAGGTAGGGAAGCTTTGTATTCGTGAAAGAAGTGAAAAAAAAAATGTCCTCCAAAATCAAAATTTTCACTTGCTTTTTGCTTTTTAGAGCTTCCCGAACAATTTTGGTTCCGTGTCTGTCTGTCGGTCTGTCGGTCTGTCTGTCTGTCTGTGGTCAATCCTTGTCCCGGGCAAAACTATACTAACCTGTGGTCCGATTTTGATGAAATTTTCAGGGATTGTGCGGGTTAGGTCCTAGACGGTCCCCTATCAATTTCAGCACCTTCGGACCAATAGGAGCGAGTGCGCATGCGCAAACGTGAATTTCCTGGAATCCGGTTTCTCGGTTTCTAATGAACCGATTTTGCTCAAATTTGGAGGTTAGTTAGGGACTAACTTTTAAGAGACACCCTATAAGTTTCAATCAAATTGGTCAAGCAATAGCCGTTGCGCATGCGCGAACTTTAAATTTATTGTTACAACCAAAACTCCGCAACTATTCAACCAATTTCGATGAAATTTTCAGGGATTGTGTGGGTTACCACAACTATTTACAACACTATTATAAACATTAATACCTGCAACCCTATCCCGCTTATTATCGCCAATATTTTGGTATTCAATAACTCTTCGAATCATAATTTTTTCGCCAACTGATTCTATACGTCCATGTTACAATGAGTGAGGAAGCTATACTGCCCACCCAACTTGACAGACGTTTTTTTCTTGGTCGATTCCAAAGGTTCATTATTGAATATAATAAACCAAAATCACTTAAAACTACAAAAACACTTCAATTCTTAATCAATTTGTTAAGTTAATCAATAAGTTAATCAAAAACGTTCGCAACCTATTTTAACTAACATTATCAGAAATACGAGTGTGAATCGCAGAAGAATTTTCATTGACATAAAATAGCCCCAATTCCGTTCAAATGTCAGCTGATCAAATGCAATGTTTGTTCGTTCCATTAAATTGAGTTTCATGTCACTCAGTAACTTATAGATAAATATCTATATGTAACTTGATGATAAAATGTTTGTATTATTATTGTTATTCACCCTTCTCTGAAAGCAAACACCAAGTAATGTAGCAACCTCAATCCCCCACTCTCTTGTCATTATTTTAAACCTTTTTCTTCGGGTTTATTTGAAGATGAATCTCTACAAATCCAGCCCCTGAGTGGAAACGCCATGGGAGACTAAACGAAATAATATCATGTCTAGATTGGTCATTCTCATGCTCAATGGTATAGGTAAGTGTTGAAAAACGCTGCAAATTATTACACAAAGGTTTATTATTTTTCTACATAGATCACTCGACTGCAAAGAACAAGGCTTTGCCATTGTTACCACCACAACCAACATGAAGAAAATTATCGATCGCATTTCGGTCAGCTAAAATTTGAACGGAGATTAGTCCTCTTTTGCGATTCACACTCGTGTTTCTGATTTATCGTAAGTTAACCCCTTAAGTTCTCGCAGGGAGCGAACGGTTTGTCCTACAGAGCTCCGCGGGGTCTCCAAACCCTGCTTAGAGCCTTCGGCTAAAATTCAAGAAACATGGAACATGCTTGAGCCGTGTTTTGTTTGTTTCTGTTTCCTTTCACTAGGAATTTGTTGTCTATTGTTTTAATTTAGCTCTAAAACGATGTTGGTTTTTACCGCGAATGTTGTTTACAGTTCTTTTAAATCAGAGGTACATCTCAGCTTCGTCCATGTTTACAGCTGTTTTGGCAGTACATAATTTACGCACAAATGGAGTGCTTTTCAACGAGTGGCGAACGATTTTCGTGGGATGAAAACTAACGGCGATTCATTTCCCTAGAAACGGGTCGGTTGTGAGTGAAAAATCATTACAAAATCCCCCGCTACTTTCGTTTCACGGTTTCGTCGAGTTTTTGCCCAGTTGGGTGATAGCTAAAGCATGTTCCATGCTAAAATTCTCAGGAATTGTTTCAAAATTTTCCATCCTAAAAAATTGTACGCCGTTGCAATCATTTTTCAGAAATTTGATAAAATCATGTTTTACTTTGTTTTGTAGGGTTTGTACGCCCACCAGTCTTATGTTAAAATTATCCTATGAGAGGAAGCCCACCATTTCGGTAAACGTTCAACCGAATTAGGCTCGAGTGTCCACTTTAACGACCGATAAAGGATTCGAATTCACCTGACGCAAAAACTGCCCGCGAAGAATATAAACTCAACCTTAGCGAACACTGACTGACCTCAAGAGGAATATAAACGTCATTATTGTTCAGCCACAGAAGGCCCTCTTTTGCACGCTTAGACCAAGGTGGTCGTTTCCATGCTAAGTGATTCTGCAGAACAATATTTATGGCACCTGTCTCGAGTCTTCAGGACACCTCAACGCCACAAGTCTCATCTAGGCACACAGAGCGAGACCCCCTCGCCCCATCCATTATGAGCCTCACCGTAGAAATTCGTCACACTCTTGTCAAACCGTTCTCGACTATAAATTAAGGTCCCTTTTTTTGTCGAAAAAGCCAGTTACTTTTGAGTTGTTTAGAAAGGAAACATAAATTTGCATGTAAATTTGCCTCTTTCCGTCGTTCTCTTGGGCAGTTTGGTTCGTGGTGATTTCAGAAGTGCCAACTTTTGAACGTCTCAATGTTGTAGTGGGAGCAGGGGAGTGGGAAACGCCCACTACGATATTTCATTTACAAGTTCAAAACCAGATGAGACTTCCGGAGGCTGTGGATCCGGATGTACGTGTTCCAAGAAACGTCGGAAAATTTAAAAAACGTCATCGTCAAAGTATGGTAAAAACGCTGCAAATGACACAATCGTTTATTTTTCTGAACTGATCAAGTTTTTTTTTTCTTGGCAGAAAGACCCTCCCACCAAAACAATCATATTCATAAAGGAATTTGGTTTCGTAGCACAACTGAACGACATGCAACTACTCGGCAACAAATACTGATCTAGATTACGTCAA
Organism: Apolygus lucorum; assembly: GCA_009739505.2. NCBI lineage: Eukaryota > Metazoa > Arthropoda > Insecta > Hemiptera > Miridae > Apolygus > Apolygus lucorum. The sequence continues at coordinate 54,193,409 of CM019182.2, forward strand.
CGCGAATGCACCTCCACATCATTATAAGAACCAGCCCTTCAGAAATCTGGTAGGAGCCAATAAAAGAGGATCAGATGCGAAGGACGGGGGATGAAACAGCAAGAAAGGGGAGTAGAGTTCTCTTCAAGAGAAGAGTTCGAGTTTGAAAAAAGAGACCAACGCATCAGCCATATACTGAAGTCGGACCCACCCCGGAACCACTTGTACAATAACTTATACAATAACGTTTACCTATTTCGTAGAGTCGTATTTCGTATTGATATTCAACAATAACAATACCGTTACAAATACAAACGCTGCGAATGATGACTGTATAGATCACCCCTCTACATAGAACGCGGCTTTTGCACTAATCCATTGGTACTCATTGGTTACGGGAGTAATCTTAATTAGTACCCACGTACTACGTTTTAATCATAATGGCAATCCCACTAAACAATCATTGAAATAATTCCAATGAAGGTAATGTTAATTGGACTTTTTTTTTTAAATCGTAGTGAGCGTACTTTTCAATCCATAAAAAAAAAATTCTGTCCCACCTAGTTTGGATGTAATTGTTTCTTTTATTTTGGTTTATTATTTCAATAATTGGCCTCAATAATAGACCAAAAAAAATAAAGATTTTTCCAACCTTTGGAATCGACCAAGAGAAAAAAATAAACCAAAATTTAACCCCCCCCCCCCCCCCAATTTGACGATTTTTATTTAAAACTGCGAGTAGAAATCTAAAATCGAATTTTGAAAAAAATCGTCCGTACACCTAGACCGATTTTGATCAGTTGAAATTTGAAGGTGATTTGTGATTTACGGTTCGCAATCGTGTTTCGGCTTCATTATTTGTCGTATAATTAGACGAGCTTATATAAGCTCAATTATTGAGCTTTGGGGCACACCAATATGGATCGTACTGCCTATTGGACTATTGGTATTAGTAGAGAAATTTATAACGATTTACAGGGGCTTCTTGGGCATTGGCATAATGTAGTATATTGGGTAGTAAAAAAAACCGGACCAATTCGGGAATTGGCACATGACATGCATAGTAGGAAAATTACAACTCTATTATTGGCTGCCAATCCAAATTCACCGATTCCGTCGCAAAGCCAATATCCATTGGTTATTTCATTGGGTGATACGAAATAAGAAGTGCTCAGAAAGCTAGCCTATAAATTAGTAAGATTTGTAGTAAGAATGGTCAATAACCATTCTTCAAAATTCTGGAGAGGAAAAAAATATTTCGATTTCTTTACTTACCGATTCAAGGAGCCAATAGAGATCACAACATGATTGTGAAAATTACAACTCTTTTCAATTACAACTATCCAAATTACAGCTATTTTGAATAATTAAGAACTGAGGAACCATAAGTTAAAGCAATTTGCTCGATCATCAAACAAAGTCACAACCTTTGAAAATTATACCAAAATCGTGCTTTAATGTCGCATAGTTTTTCCAGATTTTTGAACCTTGGTTCAAAAATCTGGAAAAACTATGCGTATAGTGTATACTATGAGTATATATTAAATACTATATTATATATTATATATATATTATATATTATATATTATATATTATATATTATATATTATATATTATATATTATATATTATATATTATATATTATATATTATATATTATATATTATATATTAGGTATATACTGACGGATTATATACTAATACAAACGTTCAAACCTTGAACGTTTAGATCAGATTTTGATGGGGATTGCGCCATTGTGATCAGCAAATTACAGGGATGGTTTCTATCGATATGATGTTTATGTTTTAAACAGAAACGAAAAAGGTCTTGGCTAATTTTTCATACACATGGAAATTGCTTATTCAATCCCGCCGCCACTTGTACAAAGATCGTCGAGGTTTTCAACGATGAGTTGTGAAGACAAATTCGATTAATCCCGTTCAAGCGTGAACTTGCCGAGGCGAGGAAGTACAAGAAAACAAGGATGACAGGAAGGAAGAAGGGAAAAAAGCGAAGAAAAAAAGAAACCGAAAAATTGTGAGAGCAGAGCAAGATGGTTTGGCGTCAGTGAAGAAATGTCGATTTCTTTACTTACCGATTCAAGGAGCCAATAGAGATCACAACATGATTGTGAAAATTACAACTCTTTTCAATTACAACTATCCAAATTACAGCTATTTTGAATAATTAAGAACTGAGGAACCATAAGTTAAAGCAATTTGCTCGATCATCAAACAAAGTCACAACCTTTGAAAATTATACCAAAATCGTGCTTTAATGTCGCATAGTTTTTCCAGATTTTTGAACCTTGGTTCAAAAATCTGGAAAAACTATGCGTATAGTGTATACTATGAGTATATATTAAATACTATATTATATATTATATATTATATATATATTATATATTATATATTATATATTATATATTATATATTATATATTATATATTATATATTATATATTATATATTATATATTATATATTATATATTAGGTATATACTGACGGATTATATACTAATACAAACGTTCAAACCTTGAACGTTTAGATCAGATTTTGATGGGGATTGCGCCATTGTGATCAGCAAATTACAGGGATGGTTTCTATCGATATGATGTTTATGTTTTAAACAGAAACGAAAAAGGTCTTGGCTAATTTTTCATACACATGGAAATTGCTTATTCAATCCCGCCGCCACTTGTACAAAGATCGTCGAGGTTTTCAACGATGAGTTGTGAAGACAAATTCGATTAATCCCGTTCAAGCGTGAACTTGCCGAGGCGAGGAAGTACAAGAAAACAAGGATGACAGGAAGGAAGAAGGGAAAAAAGCGAAGAAAAAAAGAAACCGAAAAATTGTGAGAGCAGAGCAAGATGGTTTGGCGTCGAGGGTTGAAATAAACGGAAAGAACAAGGGAAGTTGGGGAGGCGTGGACCGCCCTCCCGCGGCGCTCCTGTCAAAAACTAGGGCCAATAAATTTGGAGGAAAACATTACGGGATCAGAATTTATTAGATTTAATAACGTAAAATACTGGGATGAAGCGAAACAAGGGAGGTTTGAGGGCGGGGTTGTGAGGGAGGGGCATTGCCCCCCGCACATTGCCTCCCTGTCTGCAGCATCCCCTTTTCTATCAGTATAGTTTATAGTTGTTATAAAGTATTATTTGTTGAGAGCATCTCTTCAAGCGAAGAAGTCTTGAAGGTTTTTTTGGTACGAAAGCTTCGAAACGTCAAAAAAACATCTGCCAAGTGGGTGTGGCAGACAGTTTGGAGTCTAGATAGGCAAGATCGAATTAGCTTGCGCCCGAGTTGATGGAGAGAGGATTGAGCCCGATCTCATAGGGGTTGAGTTCAGCTCCAAGTCCCACGGGGCCCACTTGCTCGAGCCGTGCCACGTCTTCGAGTAGCCGTAGCTTCCAATGCAGACAAGGCAAACGTTCTCCTGTCAGTACTCGGGAGGTCATCCACTCAGGATGATTTATGGGTAGCCCGCTCATACCAGATCCTTGGCTTACCTGATATGTCATATCCCACGCCAAGTAATCTTTGCCCCAATCACCCTTATTTGACTTCGCTGTATGCTGGCAAGCGCTGCTGCAGCCTCCAATAGTGCGTCAACTTCATATAAATGAATTTTGGCAGCATTGAAGTCTGCAAGTGAATTCTGTCCTGAGACCCCCGAGACATCAGAGTACTTCCCGTGTTCCCAAAACGCGAAACGTGAAAAAGTACTCAACTTTCCACTTAATTTTTTTCAGATCTCCTCCGAGAAATCGTGAAAAAGTGAACTTCTGTAGAGACGTTAAGATGTTCCCCTTTAAGATAGGATATTTTGCTTCCTCACTACCGAAGGTAGGGAAGCTTTGTATTCGTGAAAGAAGTGAAAAAAAAATGTCCTCCAAAATCAAAATTTCCACTTGCTTTTTGCGTTTTAGAGCTTCCCGAACAATTTTGGTTCCGTGTCTGTCTGTCTGTCGGTCTGTCTGTGGTCAATCCTTGTCCCGGGCAAAACTATACTAACCTGTGGTCCGATTTTGATGAAATTTTCAGGGATTGTGCGGGTTAGGTCCTAGACGGTCCCCTATCAATTTCGGCACCTTCGGACTAATAGGAGCGAGTGCGCATGCGCAAACGTGAATTTCCTGGAACCTCGGTTTCTCGGTTTCTAATGAACCGATTTTGCTCAAATTTGGAGGTTAGTTAGGGACTAACTTCTAAGAGACAGCCTATAAGTTTCAATCAAATCGGTCAAGCAATAGCCGCTGCGCATGCGCGAACTTTAAATTTATTGTTACAACCAAAACTCCGCAACTATTCAACCAATTTCGATGAAATTTTCAGGGATTGTGTGGGTTAGGTCCTAGACGGTGGACCGCTAAATATAATTCTACGTTGAAAATACAAATATCATACTACTCGTGCCCACACGACATTATATGGTCATTATACGGCCATTATACGGACATTATACGGCCACCGTCAGGTGTCATGACGGCAGTTGGGTCCTCTGCAACGACACCACAGTTCGGCTAACTTTATTCGATAATTCACTCCATAATGTCTACATACTCCTCCTCAAAAGAATAGTATAACCTATGTTTGTGAAATCAGTATTTCTTTTTTTAATCAGTATTTTTATTTTTACTTTAATCAATTTCAAGAATAGTCAATATAATACCTAATCATTTTCACTTGATCTAGTAATTCATTTAAATTGTAATTTTGTGACATCAGTATTTCATTCGTTTTATTTTAATCAATTTCAACAATAATCAATAATAATTTTCACTTGATCTCGTAATAAATTCAAATTGTAATTTTGTGATTTTAGTTGTATACCCACACACTTTTGTTCAATTATTTCAGTGGTTTATATACCACAACCATTTTAAACAAAACTCAAATTACGAGTATATAACAAATTAATACCCATAATCCTAATACGTACACCTATTATAGTTTTAGTATTGAATAATAATAATCATTATCGTCATAACTTCGTAGTTTCATTTTATACCTACACTCTTTCGTTCTTTTATTTCAGTGGTTTATATATACCACAACTATTTACAACACTATTATAAACATTAATACCTGCAACCCTGTTCCCGCATATTATCGCCAATATTTTGGTATTCAATAACTCTGTGAATCATAATTTTTTCGCCAACTGATTCTATACGTCCATGTTACAATGAGTGAGGAAGCTATACTGCCCACCCAACTTGGCAGACGTTTTTTGTGTTTCATGTTCCCTAGTATAATGATAGAAGCTGTGGAAGAATGAATGGAACTAATGGCGGAGTATATTATTACTGAGGAGGAACTTGGGCAAGTATTCAACGTTTATTCAAGGTCTCTGCTAGAGAGAAAGCCCTACATTTCAGAAATTCTACGTTCAGGCATTTTCAACTGAAGATCTGGTAGAAGAGGAAGTTCTTGTCAACTTCTGGTTCAAACACCAGGATGTACCAAAACTGACTTGAGAGTTCAACATAACCACTAAGACAATCTAGGGTATCCCTTACATACCCAATTTTCCGAAGGTTTTATTATTCAATTCAAATAATATTTTTCGGCTTCTCATAAATATTATAAGAAATCCATTATATTATAAATATTAGTTATCTTTTTTAAATTTATTATTTATTTTTATTATTATTGATATTATATTATAGATATTATTTAATAATTATCAATAATCAACTGCATATACGATATAACAGTAAAATATATAAAGAAGTATAGTAGTACCTACAAACTGATGTAAAAGCTACTGGAGAAAAATTGGAACACATACCTAGTAAATGAAACAATAATGAGAATTGAATTTAAATTTCTTCAAAATTAATGATGAAGTGGATAGGAAGTTAGTTTGTTGGTACAAACAAATGTTTTCAGTTCAACCTTTAATGTTGCGTTGTGTTATGATGGCTAATTTCTGCCTTCTGCTGCCCGTTTGCCTTGTCTTTTGCTGCTTTCTGCGTTTCTGTCAATGGAAGAAGAAACACAATTCCATCTACTCTGAGGTTATCCTTCGTGTAGACACCGATTTTTCACGGAAAGTTGGTTTTTGGCGTCAAGGAAATTTTCGCGTGAGGGAGTAGATATGTGTGAAACGAAACGACAAGTACAAAAATACTCTGTCATTAATAAGGCTTCTTTGTGTTACCACCAAGAGCGGAACGATTACCTCGTTGTTCTAGGTTGAAATGGGGCCATGCAAAACTACCTTCGGTAGGTAGTGAGGAAAGAAAATGTCAAAAATCTCGTTATTTGATTTTTGGTTTATTTCTCATCCACCTCCAATTATCGCTGTCATCACTAAACTTCTGATCGGGGGAAAACACCTTTTCAAAGAAACCCTCGACTTATTATATCACAGTGATCTTCGCACGACCTCGGTAGGTAATTCCGCACACTCACGATTCCTTCTGTCTGAAGAGGCGCGAACGGCGGGTCTCGACCTTTTTGACCACTGTAGAATTTATCGCGTTTCTCCGCCTTTCTGAAGGTACGATTTCTCAATTTACGATGTATTCGAGGTGTTCTCGTTATGTTTCGTTTTCCTCAAAGCGCCCAAAGACCGTAAGATCAGTAAGGTTGGTAATGTGATGGGTTCTCAATATTAGTTAGGAAGGCGGGTTCTCGGTTGGGGTGCCCTTCATACCGACCTGATTTTCAGCCAACGTTCACAAATCCGGTTCCGATAAGGATCAAGGTAAGGAGAAATCTTCAGAATAAATTGGACAATTATTCGGTATAGTTTAACCCGTGACAAAGAATAAGAAAATTCTGTTTTTCTATTTTTCCCGTACAGTGTGGTTCCCTACCGATCTTCCTAGTACTTACACTGTCTTCCCAAATACCCTTCAAATTTAATCGATTCTGAACAAGAAGGACCGTGAAAACCAAGGTTTCAAGGAATTCAATTTAGGGCAAGCTCTCTGGTCACTACTATGAAAAATTCTCACGGCAATGAAATTTTTACGTGATTTTCTAACAGCTCATTAGGCATTTCCGTGAAATTTCATCAAATTTGAACCATAATTTTAGGTGTACTTTCGACAAAATTGAGCCAACAGGATTTTCGATGGACTTTTGAAGCTATTTGCTAAGGGAAGAGCAACGTTGGGTAATTAGTAACAAAAAAAATGCACCAAAGATATGGCTACGGGCGTTGGGGCGTCGTTGTTTGGCGGCGGACTTTGGACCGACTTCGGCGGGGGTCATGGGTTCAAGGCTCATCGCCGGCAGCATGCGTTTTTCGGCGTCCGAGGCTCCCCTCGGGCGTTGAGGCAATGGGAAGCCATGAGCATCAGAACAAATTCTGATCTTCGCTTTGGAAGACAGCTGATGACGTTCGCGACGCCAGGAATGGCAGTCGGTCGAAAATCCATTGGATGTTTACTTAACTTTACTTTCAATCGATCCAGACATAGATTAGTTAGTGCTCAATGATATGTTTAGGTTCCCCACCCCAGTTTTAGTGCCACCTCCAGTGTCCAGATCCGACGTATTTTAAACCACAAGTTATGTGTTCATATACCTCAAATGTAAATGATCTCTCTTCCATGAATGATGTACAGCCAGCGTGTGCTTATGCAAAATACCCAACACAAGCCAAGTGCTGAAACCAAACCAAAGACTTCTGTTACAAAAAGGTGTAGAATTCGGCACATGAACAAGAAGAAAGCTGAAACTGGAAAAAAAGAAAGCGAAAACTAGCCCAAAGACGTTGGAAGTTTAGTAGTAAAAGGGTGATCAGGAGTGCATTTGCAATGAGTGAACTGTAGGGGTAAGTAGCTTACCAAGTGCTGAAACTGACGCAAGGATACTGAAGGCTTGTTGGAAAAGGTTGTACAGAAGTGCAGTTGTGAACTGGTGGATATGCAAGCCAAGAACTGAGCCGGCCCAAAGAATTTAGGGACCAGCTGCAAAAAAGTGAACTGGAGAGCAGTTAAAATGGGTGAACCTGGAGGTCAGACTCATATCAAATGCTGAAACTGGCCCATAGGTATTGTAACCTTGTTGGGAAAGAGTGCACAGAAGCGTAGTGGGCTTGGGGGTCAGTAGCAAAGCCAAGTGCGGAGCTGGCCCAAAGAAGTAAAAGAGACCAGTTGCAGAAAGGTGAACTGGAGAGCAGTTAAAATGGGTGAACCTGGAGGTCAGACTCATATCAAATCCTGAAACTGGCCCAAAGGTATTGTAACCTTGTTGGGAAAGAGTGCACAGAAGCGTAGTGGGCTTGGGGGTCAGTAGCAAGCCAAGTGCGGAGCTGGCCCAAAGAAGTAAAAGAGACCAGTTGCAGAAAGGTGAACTGGACAGCAATCGCAATGGATAAGCCAGGATGATGACTGTCTCATAAAACTGCTAAGTGCTAAACTGGCCCAAAGACGTTACAGACAGTTGTAAAACGGTGACTTGGAGGGCAATTGCATTGGGTGTACCAGGATGGTCTCTGCCTCAAATTAAGGGCTGAACTGGCCCAAAGCTGATGTTGGCTTGTTGAGAAAGGTTGTGCAGAAGCGCAGCTACGAATTGATGAACATGAGGGTCAGTTGCAAGTCAAACTGAGCTGGCCCGAAGACGTTTGAGTCCAGTTGCAAAAGTATGGGGTGCTGTACACTGTACACATCAGTAGCAAATCAAGAGCTGAAAGTGACCATGTTTTGTTCCAAAATGGTAAAATTGTAGAAAACATTGAATAAGATTTCAAGCCATTAATAATATTGAGACTAAAACATTTAAGTCATCCAAAATGTTGAAAAAACGTGAGAAAGGAAAATTTTCTCACTTCATTCTTACTCCATTACTTCATTGTTACTTACTTAGTTCTTGGACCATCACGTAGAGGAATCAACATTTGTCCAAAGTTGTCATTGATGCTAAATCACGTAACGATAGGGGGAGAAACACTGAGATGGAATCGGAAACAGGCCCAGCAGGGAGACTATGTGTAAGTGACCTAGTAAGCGGATTCGACAGTACATTCCAAGCAAAATACCTACGCGATCTGACTTGTGGGCCGCTCGACCAGCATGCGACCGACGGACGTACATTACCCGAAAAACGTCTTCGGACGAACGTGACAACAATGATCCGAATCCGGGCCCGGACGAACAATCAATCTTCACCTCAAAAGGGACACATTCGTCGCTCGAATGAGACCGAGAGTTCCCCGCCGAGCTTCTTCCAGGGCGCAACAATGCTCGAGGGAAGAGTTTTTGTTCTTCTAGGGGGTGTCTAATGGAGCGGTTCGCGCTATAACGACCGTGAAACGCAATTATCCCGTTTTAATTTGCGTCATATTCCTCCAGTCCCTCCTCTCGCTGGGCATATGCTGTTCGGAAATCCCACCCAAAACTATCGAGAACAATGGCGAGTCACGAACGATTCCACGCCTTTCATCCCCTGGATCAGATACGTCGATTATACAACTCAGCTCATCGGTCTTTAGGCTCTACGTTCCCCTATTGGATGATCATTAGGGAATCGGGATGTCTAAGCTCTCTGACTGGTTGTGCTCGGTCCTGTTCTGTAAAAGGTCAATACAGTTGTGATTCACATTATACATATTTTTTACCCCCTCTACCAAATAAACTAGATTGTGAAGAAGGTATTTAGTGTCCTGTGCGAGTGATCTATAAAGAAATAATAAATTCGTAGAATATTTTGCAGCGTTTTTTTAGTTCGATTTTCGGTTTTACATACTTTGAAACGTCAAATTTGGGGGGGGGGGGTACATTTTTTTTCTTGCTCGATTCCAATGGTTCATTATTGAAAATAATAAACCAAAAAATCAGTCCGTGCGCCGAGAAACGTCTGAGAAACGATTTTATTAATATAGAAATTCCCAGAACTATCGCTCATTTGCGGACATTCAAGGCTCACGCCATCCACCTGATACAGCCCTCCCTCCCTGGAAGGCGCTAAGTGGTAATTTTTCACTCGAGCGTCCCCTCACCTCGAAGCCTCCACTTCCTTCCTGAGTAAAAACCCCCACTCGAGGGTGCTTCTACTTGGTCCGGAGAATTGGTAACATAACTCCTCGCAAGGGCACCCCCGCTGGCAGGAAATGAACTGGATATTTGGACGAGTTTCTCTTCCCTTCGAGTTCGCGTTTTTCTCTTTTTCGTTCGTCTCCCTCGAGACAGCCACACTCACTTTCCAATCAATTAGGATATGGAGAATGTAGATGGACGGTAAAAGTAGTTTGTTAAACTTTTGTTTCAATCATCACATTTCAATCTATCAGTTTCATATTCAGTCTAAATATAATTCGTCTCAGAGCCTTCAAATTTGATCAGAATAGGAGAGAACAGGAATGAGGTATCTTGGTTTTTCTTAGATTAGAAAAAATATATTTTGTCACGGTAGGCATTTAGATGCAGAGGAAATTTTGATAAGTTGGACATTTTGAAACAATATCATTAATAATAATAATAATATTTATTTATTAGTGATATATAAATATAGGCAATATGCCTAATTACATTGATATCACAGGTTAAAATAACAATAAAAGATAACAAGTAAGGTAACTATTCCAGATATATCTGGAATATGTATGTGTATATATACATGTTGTAATTAACTTTTCACTCCCTTGCTTAGCTTCCCTGTCCATATTTGCTTCAATACGCGGATGCATCCCCCTTTAAATGTTCCAAATGCGTCATGGAAAATATCCAACTCCGAGTTAATCGCAGAGACCTGGTTGAAAGCAATTAGCGACCGTTGGTGCAATGAGTTGCGGTGTGCTACTGTACGGCTGATGGTCGGATCAAACACATCTGTCTGCCGACTGCAAAAGGAGCGCACTCGTATCGGAATGCTGGCCAGTGACTGGTGAGTCCATCCCACCTCTCAAAACTTTGTACAGGAAGGCCAGATCCGACCATTGGCGACGAACTACCAAGGGAACCAACTCGTAGTTTTGACAGAGTACAGCGTAGTTTGCCCTGGAATTATATGTGCCCGAGTCCTTGTATTCCAGGTACCTCGCAAATCGTTTCTGGATTTTCTCAAGTTGAGAGATATATTTCTCTTGTGATGGGTTCCATATTTCACTTGAGAACTCCAACTGAGCACGCACAAGCGAATAATACAAACATTTGATCGTAGCAACGTCATTCAGGTTTCTCGAGATCCGTACCACGAAGCCCAGCATACCAGAGGCCTTAAGGGCTCTCCGACATGTTCTTTAAACGTAAGGGCAGAGTCGAATATCACCCGCAGATCGCGCACTTTACGGACTCTAGCCAGCGAATGGCCCTCGATGTTGTAGTGGTAGGTGATCGCGGTTAGTTTCCGGGTAAATTACATTGCCATACATTTTAGCCCAGGCGAATTAGAGAAAATAGGAGAAATAATTCATAGTAAAGAAATTTCTTCACCAGCGTCTTCCTTTACACTTGGTTAATCATACCTCAAAAGTCCCCTATGGTGGGGGGTGAGCTCGAGGAGGGGGGGTAAATTCTCTCCTATTTTTTCGACTTTTTTTCGGTTTTTTGCCTATAACTCCAAAAGTAAGCGTTCTAGCGGATATTTTCCTATTATCAGAATTAAAGTAAATAAAATTTCCTACAATTTGCTCCCCTGGCTTAAGTCTCTACGATTACGCCTTCCGCCGCTAGAGCGCGTTGAAAAGTAGGTATCATTTTAAAAAATCAGCAAAAAGGTCTTTTTATGCTCTTTTTACTCGGAAATTTTCAGGAATTGTGCGGGTTGGCGTTTAGATGGTCCCCTATGAAAATCATTGCCCTCAGCCTGATCGTAGCCACTGCGCATGCGCAAACTTGTATTTCCTTGTTAGTGCCATAACTTCTACATTTCCCATCTGATTTCGATGAAATTTTCAGTAATTATGCTAGTTGGGGTGGAGATGGTCCCCTATGAAAATCATTGCCCTCAGCCTGATTGTAGCCACTGCGCATGCGCAAACTTGTATTTCCTTGTCACTGCCATAACTTCTACATTTCCCATCTGATTTCGTTGAAATTTTCGGGAATTATGCAATTCGGGGCGGAGATGGTCCCCTATGAAAATCATGGCCTCCTAATTGAAAACACTTACTGTCTTAACTCTCTACGATTACGCGTTACACCGCTAGAGCGCGTTGAAAAGTAGGTGTCATTCTAAAAAATCAGCAAAAAGATCTTTTGATGGACTTTTTACTCAGGAATCATTCTTATTAAGCCTGATGACATCTTGTAATACATGACTTGTTTTCCGAACATCAGTAATGCTCGGACAATGACTTAAGAAGGTTTCTTGTAGGTATTTTTTTCACTTACATCCTGAAAAGTGTATCAATATCACATATTTTCAGCACCCTTGCCTACAGTTAGTGAACTATAAGGCTCCAAAAATGAAAAGAAAAAAATAAGAGACCAAATAAAATGATCTGTATTAAACAGAGTATAAATCTATTCACAGAAGTAGTAGTAGTAGTGTATTCAAGTAGTAGTAGTAGTGTATTCACAGAAGGTGCGTGTATTAACTAAAGGTGAGGGAGGGGGAATCGGCCATCAATCTTTACAGGTGTCTGCTCTGCATCCGTAAAGAGTCTCCATCCACAGTCAACCTGAAAATTCAAAATCGGATCACAGTGAAGTAAGAAGTGCCTGTAATCTTATATTGATAGATAGATGAGTTCATGCAGACGATTAGGATCAAACTTACATAGTGGTCTTATGGTTCCATGTATGTTTCCTCATCTTCTTCATATGAATTGTCGTCGGCAAGTGGGGGTTTATTTGTGTAGGAACCCGAACAGTTGGAGCAGAGTGTTGAGCAGTGGATCCCAGCTCTGCGGCATCCACATCAACCACTACCGCAGCTTTTGGTGCAGCTGCAGAATAAGTTGTGCTGAATTACAGGCGTGGCTGGTTGATCCAAAGTTGGAATTAGTTTGAGGAAGCCATCGTCTCCCCAACTCCAACCCCAATTTGTTGCTTCCAACTTGTTGCCCAGCCATTCTTGAACTTGGAAGTAGACTCAATATGAATGCTGCCGGGCAGATCCTCTGGTAGGGGGTAAGGAGGGGAGATCTGGAGCTTCCCTTTCCTGAAAATTGCTGACCTGGTGTCACGGCCACCAAATGCGTGAATAAATAAAATGCTATCAGCAAATGGGAGGTGTTCTAGCCCTGTTGTGGCGTATAGTCTGCCTTCCTCATTCCCTTTCCCAGGCTTAAAAAATTTTATATCTTGTCCCTTGGGAACTAAAGCTACGAGTAGAACCAGAAGATCCACGTCTTTGCCGATGACTGCTGTTGGATTACCATATTGTGCCTTTTCCATTGCCGATGACTGCTGTTGGATTACCAGATTGTGCCTTTTCCAAAGCACACTGCACAATAGCTGAGTCAGCATCTGCATCAGCCTGCCTTACTTGTATCCCTTGATCAATCAACTTTGTACTCAGAAGATATGTCATTGATGACTCAGCAGCAACATTTTTTTAGTAACTATAGAAATAAGGAACGATTCATCCGAATGCTGAGTACAAAGTTCCCTGGGAAAGGGAATGAGGAAGGCAGACTATACGCCACAACAGAGCTAGAACACCTCCCATTTGCTGATAGCATTTTATTTATTCACGCATTTGGTGGCCGTGACACCAGGTCAGCAATTTTCAGGAAAGGGAAGCTCCAGATCTCCCCTCCTTACCACCTACCAGAGGATCTGCCCGGCAGCATTCATATTGAGTCTACTTCCAAGTTCAAGAATGGCTGGGCAACAAGTTGGAAGCAACAAATTGGGGTTGGAGTTGGGGAGACGATGGCTTCCTCAAACTAATTCCAACTTTGGATCAACCAGCCACGCCTGTAATTCAGCACAACTTATTCTGCAGCTGCACCAAAAGCTGCGGTAGTGGTTGATGTGGATGCCGCAGAGCTGGGATCCACTGCTCAACACTCTGCTCCAACTGTTCGGGTTCCTACACAAATAAACCCCCACTTGCCGACGACAATTCATATGAAGAAGATGAGGAAACATACATGGAACCATAAGACCACTATGTAAGTTTGATCCTAATCGTCTGCATGAACTCATCTATCTATCAATATAAGATTACAGGCACTTCTTACTTCACTGTGATCCGATTTTGAATTTTCAGGTTGACTGTGGATGGAGACCCTTTACGGATGCAGAGCAGACACCTGTAAAGATTGATGGCCGATTCCCCCTCCCTCACCTTTAGTTAATACACGCACCTTCTGTGAATACACTACTACTACTACTTGAATACACTACTACTACTACTTCTGTGAATAGATTTATACTCTGTTTAATACAGATCATTTTATTTGGTCTCTTATTTTTTTCTTTTCATTTTTGGAGCCTTATAGTTCACTAACTGTAGGCAAGGGTGCTGAAAATATGTGATATTGATACACTTTTCAGGATGTAAGTGAAAAAAATACCTACAAGAAACCTTCTTAAGTCATTGTCCGAGCATTACTGATGTTCGGAAAACAAGTCATGTATTACAAGATGTCATCAGGCTTAATAAGAATGATTCCTGAGTAAAAAGTCCATCAAAAGATCTTTTTGCTGATTTTTTAGAATGACACCTACTTTTCAACGCGCTCTAGCAGTGTAACGCGTAATCGTAGAGAGTTAAGACAGTAAGTGTTTTCAATTAGGAGGCCATGATTTTCATAGGGGACCATCTCCGCCCCGAATTGCATAATTCCCGAAAATTTCAACGAAATCAGATGGGAAATGTAGAAGTTATGGCAGTGACAAGGAAATACAAGTTTGCGCATACGCAGTGGCTACAATCAGGCTGAGGGCAATGATTTTCATAGGGGACCATCTAAACGCCAACCCGAACAATTCCTGAAAATTTCCGAGTAAAAAGAGCATAAAAAGACCTTTTTGCTGATTTTTTAAAATGATACCTACTTTTCAACGCGCTCTAGCGGCAGAAGGCGTAATCGTAGAGACTTAAGCCAGAGGAGCAAATTGTAGGAAATTTTATGTACTTTAATTCTGATAATAGGAAAATATCCGCTAGAACGCTTACTTTTGGAGTTATAGGCAAAAAACCGAAAAAAAGTCGAAAAAATAGGAGAAAATTTACCCCCCCTCCTCGAGCTCACCCCCCACCATAGGGGACTTTTGAGGTATGATTAACCAAGTGTAAAGGAAGACGCTGGTGAAGAAATTTCTTTACTATGAATTATTTCTCCTATTTGCCCATTTTTGGTCTAATTCGCCTGGGCTATTTATCGATATTTAAGGGAAGTCGGTTTTTCCTGCTCCAGTCGTGAATCCGTTCCAGATCCCCTTGTAGAAGCAGCTGAGATGACAAATCCGTTATTCACATCAGAGAAATTAGAACATTTTCACATCCTCATATATGACAGATTCTATCATATCGTCTATAGATATGTTGATACATTGGACTTTTTGATACAGTAGACATTTTGATAAGTTGGACATTTCCATACATAGATCGACTGCATTTTAGCTTGTTAGTGGCTCACAAATTGCTGAAAATTTCCCGTCCGTCCGTCGTACGTTGCACTTTCCCAAGTTACCTTGGACCGATTTCGATGAAATTTGGTTTATGGGCTCCATTTGGGGTCTAGTTGTGAAGCTGAGCTTTTGGTTATTGTCTGTTATGTATGTAAATAGAGGATGTAATTTTCAAATCGCTCCAGCTCGAAAACTCTTGATATAAAGGTACTGATTTTGGTTTATTATTTTATTAATAAACCTCTGGAGTTGAGCAAGAAAAAAACTCCCCTCCCCCTCAAAAATTTTTTTTTTAAGGTACCTATGTACAACCCGAAAATCTAATGAAACATTTTCCCTCCGTCCGCCTTACGTATTTGGCCCAATTCCCATGGACCGATTTTGGTTAAATTTGGTACATTGGCTCTCTTCGGGGTTTAGTTGTGTCGTGGCTCTGTTCGCTACAACATGAAATTCATATACTTACAAATCCAAAGTTTTACTTGCGGTAAAATAGGTCTGATGTTTTGAAAAATACGTCTTTCAAGAATAGATGCGTTGCAAACGTTGCTTTTGATTCGTGGGAGTCTATCTCAAGCCTAACTCTCATCAACACTGACAATTCAATCAAAATCGAACAAATTAGCAAAGAATTCGAGTGACAGTTTTGATTGAGGAGTACAAACATTTTTTCAAGACGAATGTCGACACAGCTTTCATTTTGAGGAAGCAAGCAGATGGATGATTTAAACGCATCGCAGCTTCACAAAAACTAATGAGAACATGGACGTTTATGAAGTGAATTGGTATCCATCTCCCCTTCCCTATTGGATCTTCGCCACCAAATCGCAGTTTGGTTTAGCCCAGGAGAAGTTGGACAGTTCAATAAGAGAAGTTAGAAGGTCGTAATTCAATCTCTCAAACCATAACCACCAAAGAGGATAATAAATAAGTCTGTCAAGTGAGTGTGGCACATAGCTTCCTCGTATCCGTAACCTAATTGTGTAGATGATCCAATGCGTAGTAGTTAATCTCAAAACATCAACATCTAAGTACCTACTATCACCACAATCAATCTAGACGTCAATCCGCACAGTCTCTGAATATTGTTGGAAAATGTAGAAGTTATGAAGCCATTTTGGGGGCATTGATTTTCCTATGATTTTTATAGGAGACCATCTCCACCTCAACTCGCATAATTTCGGAAAATGTCATCGAAATCGCATGGGAAATGTAGAAGTTATGGCTTTAACGAGGAAATACACGTTTGCGCATGCGCAGAGGCTATTGCCAGTCTGGGTGCAATGCTTTTCATAAGAACCATCTACACGCCAACCCTCATAATCCCCGTCAATTTCATTGAAATCGAGCGATAAATGCAAAAGTTATGGCTGTGACAAGGAAATCCTACTCATAACTACTGCATTTATCACCCGATTTCAATGAAATTGAGATTTGAACTTGAAACTTGAAATTTGTGTACTTAACTGAAAACTTGTGAAATTTTACTATCAGTCCGGGGTGATGATTTTCATAGAGGACCATCTAAACGCCAATGCCTGAAAATTTCATCAAAATCGGGTGAGAAATGTAGAAGTTATGACTGTAGCAAGGATTTCATGACAGACAGAAACGGAACCAAAATTGATCAGGAAGGTCTGAAACGTAAAACACGAGTAGAAATTTTGATTTTGGAGAACTATTTTTCGACCTTGAAAAGTGAAAACAAAGTTTCCGCTACCTTGGTAGACTTGAAGCAAAATTATATACTCGTAATATCCACGAGGTATAAAATTCGCTGTGTTTATAGTATTCACCCTGAGAATGCAACTCCCTTTACTACACACTTTACTATGCAAGTCAGTTTTGGCGCGGCTCAGCAGTTTGGGCACCTCGACAAGGAAGGAAAAATGCATCGGATCCTGGAATTTCCTCTAAAAAGATCGATCCCTGGTATAAGATATTTCTGGGTGAAAAACGCTTGTCTCGCCCACCCAACGGAAGTGAAACTTCGAGGTAAAAGCGTGGTAAATACAGAAAACTAGAAGAATCAGCCACAAGGCGGCCGGACCTGTCAGGATAAAAAGAACCTGTCAGACTCGAGAACTGCGGGGCGATGCTGTCGAGCGAGAGAAGTAGCTGAGAAGAATCTGGAGAAAACTCAGGACCTACTCATGTACCCACGTAACTGGAAAACCAAAAATATCTGCCGGGTGGACAGCAAAACTCCTTCACTGAGACTAACACCGATCATGAAGGATTAATTGGTGAAAAATTGTTAAATTTGATAACATTACCATACAGCCATAACCGCGTCAAATGCGATGGCATAGTAATTTTCGATTAGAAAACACTCGTCTGCAAAGAACTCGCCTTTACCATTGTCACCAACTACCAACCAATACTACCGTACCTACAGCAATCGCATTTTGGTCAGATAAAATTTGTACGGAGATTAGGCCTTTTTTGCGATTCACACTTGTGTTTCCAACATGTGTGTGTCCTACAGAGCTCCGGTTGGTCTCAAAAAATTCGAAAAATTCAATACTATTTAAAAATGGTGAAAACCCGATACCTTCATTTCGAGTTTTCGAGCTAGGGCACTACTGAAAAATTCAACCCTTATTTTTCACTACTTAGAAGCGACTGACACCAACAAAAAGCTTCGCGGCACAACTAGACCTCAAATGGAGCTCATATACCAAATTTCAACCAAATCAGTCCGTGGTTGCTAAGGAAAGTGTAAAGGAAAGCCGTACGCCACGGCGATAAAGCTACCGTTTTAGTTCATGATTTTCAATAATAAATCATAGGAATCGAGCAAGAAAAAAATTTTAACACCCCCTCAAAATTTGATGTTTTACGTTTCACGGTACCTACGTAAAATCCGAAAATTGAATAAAAAAGTTTCCGTCCGTCCGCCGTACGCGGCACTTTTCTTAGCAACACTGGACCAATTTGGTTCAAATTTGATGAATGGGCTCGATTTGGGGTCCAGTTTTGCCGCGAAGCTTTTCGTTGATGTCAGTCAAAATTACGTGTTGAAATTTTCAAGAGTGCCCTAGCTCAGAAACTCTCGAAATAAAGGTATTGTTTTTGCACCAATTTAAAATAGTATGGAATTCAATTTTTTTTTTTTTTTTTTTTTTTGAGACCACCCGGAGCTTTGCAAGACAAACCGTTCGCTCCCTAAGGGTTGGAAGTACTTAAGGGTTGGAAATCAGAATCTAGTGTGAATCACCAAAAAGGTCTAAACTCCGTTCAAATTTTATCTGAGTAAAATGCGATCGCTGAAGGTACGTGGTAGGTAGGTAGTAGCTATGGTTGGTTGGAAGTGACAGTAGCAAAGCCGAGTTCTTTGCAAACGAGTGATCTATATAGAAAAATAATAAACCTTTGTGTAATAATTTGCAGCGGTTTTGAAAATGTCAACCCATATATTCTCGATATTATTGTGGAAATTAACTTTTACGTTGCGATGTTTCTTT
Source organism: Apolygus lucorum (assembly GCA_009739505.2). Taxonomy (NCBI): domain Eukaryota; kingdom Metazoa; phylum Arthropoda; class Insecta; order Hemiptera; family Miridae; genus Apolygus; species Apolygus lucorum. Next base: position 54,212,347 of record CM019182.2, read on the forward strand.
ATGACTGTAAGATTGATGGAAATAGTTAATAAAACCGTCGACATAGCAGGAGAAATCTATTTTATTCAACTATGCAAAATACAACTCAAACTTGAAACAAAACTATGCTGCCAACATTATAAATATGGCACATCCCCATCCCTTCACACTTTCTATTGGTTGCAGGTTGATTTCATTAAAACAGTGAACATTTAAGAGAACATAACTACATAGAAACTAAAGCAAGCTATACAATTTGAACAACTTGATTGACAAATTACAACAATTGAATTGAATGAACAAATTACAATTGAACAAATTGAATTGAATTTCACAAGTATAAACATGTGAAGAACCCATACTGGAAATTAGGCTTTGTTACTGGCAGACATAATCCTGTAAGTAAACTGGAGGTCTAATATGCCTTGCAGGCCTAGCTCTCTCAACCACCTCCTCCGTAGAACCCTCTTCAGGGGTCCGTTCACTAGTGATAGGACCAGTCAAGTGCTCAGAGTCATCAACAGATTGAGAGCCACAATCAACCTCCACATCATCCACGCAACCCCATTTCCTCAAAAACTTACGATTTCGCAGAAACGTCCTATTGGATGAATCACCAACAAGTTTAACGAAATAAGAGCGTGGACCAGGTCCCTCATCTACCACAATCCCAGGCTTCCAAACATTGCGGTCAAAATCCCAAACCAGGATCCTATCGTCAATGGACAAGTCCGAGAGAGTTTTAGTACTTCTATCATAGAACCGCTTCTGATCACTAGTTCTCCTAACCACTTTGTCCTGCACATCAGACCTGATTCCAGGTTCAAGCAACTTGTAATGGACTGGAATTTTAGTTTTCAAATTTCTGCGCAGGAACAATGAAGCAGGAGACAAACCTACTCGTACATGATTTAAAGGGGTCGCCCGGTATGCAAGAAGATGGTCATTTAGTTCCCCACACCTGACACCATGTAAGATTGATGGAAATAGTTAATAAAACCATCGACATAGCTGGATAAATCTATTTTATTTAACTATGCAAAATACAATTCAAACTTGAAACAAAACAATGCTGCTCACATTATAAATATGGCACAATGACAGAAATTATATCACTTATATTCTACATTATAGAATGATAGGAAGCTGTACTCCCCATCCAACGTGGCTAACGTGTTTCATTCGTTCAACTTGTATTTTGTTGCTTTTCTTGACCCATCGCGACCCCTTCTTCTTTCTTGACACCTCCCTCCCTTGTCCCACTAATCCGTTAACCCTGTAGATTAACTCCCGAGGATTAACTCGGAATTAACTCGAGAAAACCCGTCGTCGGGTTAAAAAAAAATGAAACCTCGTTAGGTCCCTCGGGATGGGCGAAGGGCTTAAACGGGGCACGTGACCAGACAATAATTGTGTAAATAAACTGGCGTGACGTCACGTGTGACTCACGCCCTTGGCGAGGGCATAACCGAGGGGCTTTACGACGTTCGGTCTAGTTAACTGGGAAGTTTAGTCGGGCGGAACTCGTTTTCGCAGGCTTCTTCAGTTCGTTTGCGGTTGATTGTTGAAGAGCGGCGGTAAATCATAAGTGATATCCTACAGGAAGGGGGTCGTTACTTTCCTAACCTACCCCAAAGGGCGAGAGGGAAGTGCCGCCGTCGCCGAAAAATGTCGGAGACACGGATGATGTGATACGTCTGCCAAGTTGGGTGGGCAGTAAACAAAAGGCGCATAATTCGACGGACACCTCCTAATTTAGGGCATCTGGAAGAACAAATACCTACCAGCTAATCCCTGTTACCTTAATAGAAAAACATAAATCTCCTCTAGTTTTTAAAAATAAATTAAAGAAATGCTTTATTTCGCTCCTGGAAACTACTTAATAGATCGAATCAAATGATTCAAAATTTGAATTCTTTTATTATTCATATATTTTCTGGAGATTATTTAGCCTTGTCTTTCTGATATATTGATTGAAACATGTTACTGAATTTTGTAATTAATTGTAGCACTCCTACTCCCGAAACTTGTTATCTTGAAGGGGCTTTACATATGAACAATTTTTTTAAAGGGGTTATGTGACATTTTTGACCATATTTACTTTTTTTTTATTTTCGGTGTCTCCATTCTTGGTTGCATCGATTGCAATTAAAAGGAGCCTCGTATCATTGACGCTCCCCATAGAAAAAACAGGTTGAAACTTCCGATGTCTTTTGAAAGGGGCTATGTGAGCCACATAACCCCTTTCAAAAGAGAACTTTCTCACTCGCTATTTGGTCGACGTGGAATTTCGAGACTCAAATAATAAACTTTCAGGTTGGTTTATAATAATAATTATTATAAACCAACCTGAAAGTTTATTATTTGAGTCTCGAAATTCCACGTCGACCAAATAGCGAGTGAGAAAGTCACATTAATTATTAAGTCACATTAATTATTAATTATTAATGTGTCTATAAAGGAAGGGGGGTTAAATTTTGTTGTTGATTCCTAAAGTTTGTTATTGAAAATAAACCGAAATCACTTCCTTCTACATCTCCACCTCGCCCTATCTAACATAAAGGAAATAGCTTCCTCCTATCCATAACCCGATTGTATAGATGATCCGATGCATACCTAGTAGTTACTCCCAAAACATCAATCTCTAAGTACCTTCCACTACCCTTATAGGGGACCATCTACACGTCAACCCGCACAATCTCTAAATATTGTTGCAAAATGTAGAAGTTATGGCTGTAACAAGGATTTCACTTTTACGCATGCGCACAAAATACTTTCACGAGAATTTTTTCACCAATTTTAGGTAGTATTGAATTTTTAAAAACTTTTGAGACCACCCGGAGCTCTGTAGGACAAACCGTTCGGTCCCTACGAGTACTTGAAGGTTTTCCTTCGATAAAACAGAATCATGAGTGTGAATCGCAAAAGAGGTCTAATCTCCGTTCAAATTTTATCTGACTAAAATTCGATCGCTGTTCACTTCTTCGATTTATATACAGTTTTGCCTTCTGCGTAACCAGTAATCAAATTTCCATATGAAGCTTTCTATTTTTCGAATCGAGTGTGAAGCGTTTAGTTCTTTCTAATAAACTTGATTGTGAAGGTGTGAAGGCAGTGTGGTAGGCAGTACCTACCAATAGTTAGTTGGTAGGTAAAAAAAAGTTGGTAGGTAAAAAAAATTTTGGTAGGTGAAAAACGCTGCAAATCATTGCTCAAAGGTTATCGTTTTCTGTATAGATCACCCTTCTGTATAGATCACAGGTTCTCCATGAATAGCACCTACCACCATCTGTATTCTCCCTTGACCTTCCCTCTCAAATTTCATCTTCCTGCGTTCAATAGGATTGAAAATGGCTTCGGAGCTCACTCAGCTGATCAGTGCTCTTCCAGGCGTCTCCAGCATTCGAGGAAATCTTCTTCACTCTTCAGATCACTGATCAGCTGAGTGATCTCCGAAGCCATTTTCAATCCTATTGAACGCAGGAAGCTGAAATTTGAGAGGGTAGGTCAAGGGAGAATGCAGATGGTGGTAGGTGCTATTGATGGAGAACCAGTGATCTATACAGAAGGGTGATTAGACCTGTTTTGCGATTCACACTCATGATTCTGTTTTATCGAAGGAAAACCTTCAAGTACTCGAATGGACCGAACGGTTTGTCCTACAGAGCTCCGGGTGGTCTCAAAAATGACGGACGGACGGAAATTTTTATTCGGTTTTCGGATTCTATGTACCTTGAAACGTAAAACATCAAATTTTGAGGGGGGGGGGGTTAAAATTTTTTTCTTGCTCGATTCCAAAGGATTATTATTGAAAAAATAAACCAAAAGTCGATTTCGTTGAAAAGGCCGTTCTGGACTCGTGTAGTTGCACATCCGTTGTCTCTTACAGGTATTGCGCAAAATATCTACGTCGTCGTGGCGATGCACAGAGCAGCGCGTCTCTTCCGCCGCCGTCCGGAGCCTGCCATTGGGGAGCGCCGCCGTGTCCGCTCCTCCGGGGGGGCGTGGTCAGCGCCCGGAGGAGGACAGAGGGCGGCGGCGCCCTCCGCCTCTTTCCACCTCCCTGTGGATACTATACATGTCCTTATGATCCATCTGAGTCTAGTATGAGTGAAACCAAATATTCAAAATTTTCCAATAATAAACATTCCAACAATGTTACCTAAACCCACTAATAGAAACTCAATTGGTGCTAATAGAAACTCAAGTGGTGCATTCAAATTCAAAAACGAATTTCAAAATCTCATTTTGGTTTACTATTTCCAATAACAAGCCTTTTGGAATCGAGCAAGAAAAACAAATTTAACCCCCCCCCCCTCAAAATTTGATGTTTTACTTTTCAAGTTGCGTAGAATTCGAAAATCGAATAATAAATTTTCCGTCCATAGAAAACGCTGCAAATCATTGCCTAAAGGTTTATTATTTTCTGTATAGATCCCTCCCTACCAACCATAGGTGCCTTCTACTGACGGGCATTTTTGGACATTTGAACCCTTCATTTCCATTTGGTTGGTGGTTGGGGAAATGCCCTTTTGAGCTAGGGTTGCTAAGAAAAATTCCGCGTACGGCAGACGGACGGAAAAATTTTTATTCGATTTTCGGATTCTACGTACCTTGAAACGTAAACCAACAATTTTGAGGGAGGGGTTAAAACAGTTTTTTTCTTTGTCGATTCCAAGGGTTCATTATTGAAAATAATAACCCAAAAATGGCGTAAAATTATTTATTACTCGATGTGGGAAGCACCTATTTGTTATTATAATTATACCATAATTTCCATATTAAACAAACACTTACTGAGCAGCACACCTAAGTGAGAATTCCCCAGGATATTCCCCCTTTGTTTGGGAATAGCGAGAGGGAGAAGAGGCCCTCCTTAAATAACCGACGGCTCAACCCCGACGACAGATAGGAAGTAGCTGGTGAGGTAGTAGCTAACTGCTAAACTCTTCGTTGTCATTTTCAAACCCTAAACACCTTGCCTAGAATATAGGTAGGTATCAAATTCGCTGAATTCATTTGGTCAGTACTATGTTTCCTTCTTTAAACTTGGAATTCAAGTAGTATTCAAGTCTGGGGTGGTACGAAAATCAGGGAACAACAATTTACTATTTGTAACTACTCTCTTCCCTTCCAACACTAACTTCTCCCAAGTCTATTGGGCATCTGTCCTAGAGAACTTAGACTCTCCATCTCATTCCAAATTATCCTGGGACATCAATTCAATATAGAACTACCTAGCACCTTTTCAAATACAAACGCTGCAAATCATTGCTCAAAGGTTTATTATTTTCTGTATAGATCACCCTTCTGTATAGATCACTGGTTCTCCATCAATAGCACCTACCACCATCTGTATTCTCCCTTGACCTTCCCTCTCAAATTTCATCTTCCTGCGTTCAATAGGATTTAAAATGGCTTCGGAGCTCACTCAGCTGATCAGTGATCTGAGGAGTGAAGAAGATCTCCTCGAATGCTGGAGACGCCTGGAAGAGCACTTCCATTCAATAGGATTGAAAATGGCTTCGGAGCTCACTCAGCTGATCAGTGATCTGAAGAGTGAAGAAGATCTCCTCGAATGCTGGAGACGCCTGGAAGAGCACTTCCATTCAATAGGATTGAAAATGGCTTTGGAGCTCACTCTGCTGAACAGTGATCTGAGGAGTGAAGAAGATCTCCTCGAATGCTGGAGACGCCTGGAAGAGCACTTCCATTCAATAGGATTGAAAATGGCTTCGGAGCTCACTCAGCTGATCAGTGATCTGAAGAGTGAAGAAGATCTCCTCGAATGCTGGAGACGCCTGGAAGAGCACTTCCATTCAATAGGATTTAAAATGGCTTTGGAGCTCACTCTGCTGAACAGTGATCTGAGGAGTGAAGAAGATCTCCTCGAATGCTGGAGACGCCTGGAAGAGCACTTCCATTCAATAGGATTGAAAATGGCTTCGGAGCTCACTCAGCTGATCAGTGATCTGAAGAGTGAAGAAGATCTCCTCGAATGCTGGAGACGCCTGGAAGAGCACTTCCATTCAATAGGATTGAAAATGGCTTTGGAGCTCACTCTGCTGAACAGTGATCTGAAGAGTGAAGAAGATCTCCTCGAATGCTGGAGACGCCTGGAAGAGCACTTCCATTCAATAGGATTTAAAATGGCTTTGGAGCTCACTCTGCTGAACAGTGATCTGAGGAGTGAAGAAGATCTCCTCGAATGCTGGAGACGCCTGGAAGAGCACTTCCATTCAATAGGATTGAAAATGGCTTCAAAGCTCACTCAGCTGATCAGTGATCTGAAGAGTGAAGAAGATCTCCTCGAATGCTGGAGACGCCTGGAAGAGCACTTCCATTCAATAGGATTGAAAATGGCTTTGGAGCTCACTCAGCTGATCAGTGATCTGAAGAGTGAAGAAGATCTCCTCGAATGCTGGAGACGCCTGGAAGAGCACTTCCATTCAATAGGATTGAAAATGGCTTCGGAGCTCACTCAGCTGATCAGTGATCTGAAGAGTGAAGAAGCCTTTGAGCAATGATTGCAGCGTTTTTTACCCACCAACATTTTTTTTACCTACCAACTTTTTTTTACCTACCAGCTAGGTACTACCTACCACACCATACTGGCTTCACACCTTCACAATCAAGTTTATTAGAAAGAACTGAACGCTTCACACTCGATTCGAAAAATAGAAAGCTTCATATGGAAATTTGATTACTGGTTACGCAGAAGGCAAAACTGTATAGAAATCGAAGAAATGAACAGCGATCGCATTTTAGTCCGATAAAATTTGAATGGAGATTAGACCTCTTTTGCGATTCACACTCATGATTCTGTTTTATCGAAGGAAAACCTTTAAGTACTCGTAGGGACCGAACGGTTTGTCCTACAGAGCTCCGGGTGGTCTCAAAAATTTTTAAAAATTCAATACTATTTAATATTTGTGAAAAAACGATACCTTTATTTCGAGAGTTTTCGAGCTAGGGCACTCTTGAAAATTTCAACCCTTAATTTTCACCCCTTAGAAGTGAGCTACATCAACCAAAAGCTTCGCGGCACAACTAGACCCCAAATGGAGCCCATATACCAAATTTGAACCAAATCGGTCCAGTGTTGCTAAGAAAAGTGCCGCGTACGGCGTACGGCGGACGGACGGAAATTTTTTTATTCGATTTTCGTATTCTACGTACCTTGAAACGTAAAACATCAAATTTTGAGGGGGGGTTAAAATTTTTTTTTTCTTGCTCGATTCCAAAGGCTTATTATTGAAAATAATAAACCAAAAGTAAAAGTAAAATTAGTTGGATAATCTAAAGAAACAGTTTCCAACAACTGGTAAATGATCTGACTGTAGAACCGTAGGTCTACCGTCTGTAGTTTTTTTCTTGGTCAATTCCAAATTATTTTCATTATTGAAAATAATAAACCAAAACGGTTCGATCTCATTTCGGAAGTGAAAATCTAGCGTTCAAATGTCTAAAGAGGAACTCTGGCAACTCCGCCACTCACAGGGCCGTAATTTCAATAGAATGATTTCTTTCTCCGGTTCGGAACGAACAACTGCAGAATTGCCCGTCAAGCTACCGCATACGGATGATTCATTGAAATTTTACGATAGTCGATAAATTTTGTTATAAATTACTATAAAACGTCAGACGGGAGCGCGAGGCTGATGAGATTGTCCGAGTTGGGTGTGATTCATGACGGACGGACAGGCTCGTATTGCTCTGCCTCTCTCTCGACTTGATGGCACTGCGTGGTAGAAGCACCAGTACTGGGCAGTACAAAGAATAATTTAACCTTAAAATTCTCAACTATAAATATTCACATTCAATGTCATGAGGTGTTCTTCGAAATTGTTAAAAACGAGATACGAAGAATCGATCACCGATTGGTCCCCTATCGAACAGATGTCAGGAAGTAAAGTTGATTTCACTTTAATATTGGAGAAATCTCCGAAATAAAGCTGGGTTCACATAGGTGCGTAATGTCCGTAATGCGTAATTGGATCCTATTGGCTGGAGCGAATAGCCCCTCAATTAGGGGGCGCGAGCAATCTTTGCGGACGAAGACTTTTGGAGCGGAGTGTATCGTTTTGTAAAATTAGATATTTTACGCATTACGGATGAACTTCGATAAATTTCGGCAAACTTCGTGAAAGCTCTCGTCGCCTGTTCATCATTTTTGGTTTATTGGCCAAACAATCCGATTGCCGATTCCGTGTTGTTATTTGGTTTTCATTTTCGTTTTTGCATTGTGCTTTGCTGGATATGATTTTAAGTGATTTTAATGAGAGCCTCATTGATCTCGTCCGATCAAATTATGTCAATAAATCCTCAGAAATCAAATCATTCTCCAATAACCGTATGAAAGAAGTCTGCGTATTATGTGGAAATATGATTGATTCAACTTCCAAAAACCTATTTTTCAATTGATTCAACTTCCAAAAACCTATTTTTCAATTGATTCAACTTCCGAAAACCTATATTTCAATTGAATCAACTTCCAAAAACCTATTTTTCAATTGATTCAACTTCCGAAAATCTATTTTTCAATTGATTCAACTTCCGAAAACCAGGGTTAAAAGACATTTTTGAGAGAATTTGGTCGTTTTGAACATTGCGATTGTTCACAACAATTCAATAACATTATTTTTTTACATCAAAGGTACCTACTTACCTCGTTTTCCGAAATGGGTATACCCAGAGTTGGGCATTAGCTAACTAATTTATTAGCTAGTTAATTTTTCAACTAATAGCTAATTTAGCTAGAAGTTTTAGCTGTTCCTCGACAGCTAATAGCTAAATATTTAGCTGCTAGCTTCAGCTAAATCGTAGCTAATTTAGCTGTAGCTTTTAGCTGTTAGCTATAGCTAATTTTTGCCCATTCACCGGGCCTACAAGTAGGCAAATCACCAAGAAGACGATGAAAATATTTTTTTTCGAAGTTAATAATTAATAAGAAATTATTCGATCGATGAACAGGGCGAAACAGCAAAACAGCTGAACGCAGGAAAAAAGGCGAGCGGGAAAACAATTCTGCGCAGAACCTGCTGCGCGCTTCTGCGTAATAGCGTAATCATTTGGCCATGTGAACGCTCTTTTACGCATTAAGGACTTTACGGATTACGGACCACCCCCCCCCCCCCCCTTCTCTTTTTGCGCATTACGGATTACGGACATTACGCACCTATGTGAACCCAGCTTAAGGCTAACTAGGCATTGAACTGGAGGAGTGGTCAATAATGGAGGGCGTTCGAGAGATAAGGTAGATTCGATTATTCGGAATATTTATGGCATTCCCAAGTATCCTGTGTACAGCAGTATCATAATGCCATAAAGCAGTCGAGTAGGGCAATTGGAAACAAAATTTGTAGATTTTTGTATTCTTGTGAGAAGTAATATTACTTTTTTTCGGCAGGCAGGTGAGAAAATCTTTAAGATCCATAGGTGGAGTTGGATCTTGTAAGATACCTGGAAGGATCCGCATCTTCCGGTTATGTGGGATTCAAACCCTCTAAAAAAACACCTCCTTTTCTCCCACGTTGGAGCTCAGCCCGGAACCGTTTAACACATTACTTCGGGCTGAGTCCTGGGGCGTTTAATCAGTTCTGGGTGAGGGGGTGGACCAGATGCTCCCTCCTCTCTCTTTCTCGTTCTAATAGTATGTTCCTTGTCAGGATGCTTTCTGTGTACTCTGCCACAGCAGTCCAGCTCCTTTCACCTTCCAGCATCCTGCTGACAACATCCTCTGGTGTTATAATGTTAATTAACATTCAAAATTCTCTAAATTTGAAACTACTTGATAAAGTGTGCACCCACTTCAGGATCTGCCTCAGTGGTCAAAACAAAAGACGTTTACGGGAGAAAATACATCAAAACTTGAACAATAATTTATGGAAAAGTTCGAGGACAAAATAACCCCAAATTTTGAAATGACCCTTATAATACAGTAATATTACTGTGACCATATAAAACGCCCCAACACATTTCTTATCGCATGCTCTTGTTCGTATAAATCTTTCCCACTCAACAAGAAACAGCTGTTTCTAAACTTAATAGGGGTATTCATGGTCTGATTCGATCGTCGAATCTTCGTATATCGAATCGTCGTAAACTCGAGGGTCTCATGAGGCTCCCACATTTTCTCCCGTCGAATCGTCGAAAATCGAATTGTGCGTAGCGCTCCTTGCGGCTTCAGACGATAACCAAGTCAGTGTCAAAAGAACCGCATGTTCATTAATTTCCTTTTAGTTAAAATATGAGAATACCCCAGAGGTTCCTAATAAAATCCTTTAACAAAGTTCCTAGTACCCGAACGAAAAAATCTACGGCTAGAATTAAAAAAGGATCATGCTTCAGACTTCTGAATGGGTACCTACCGATGAGGAGTCTTGTCTCAAAGAAAAACCCTTGCTACTTCCGTCACACAATTTTGAACGCATTTTGGTACATATCTCATGGCTGAAACATGTTCGATGCTAGAAAGGAGAATGTGCTAAGCTCGCTTTAATGCCAGCAAGCAACATTTTTCCACTTCTCCAGCAGACCATCGGATGGTCGCGTTTTTCCTTAGCCGCTTGGGTGGCTCAGCTCCACTCATTTAATCGAGAAAAAACCCACTTCGAACAAAATAAAAAAGAAATAAACGAACGGAAAAACGGAATAAAAATTAAAAAGGTGTTAAAAGAAAAACTCAAAATGAAAGGAAGAGAAGATCTGTTTGTTGATGTTATGATAGTTGCTTCGCACAACGGCCGCTAGCGCTAGGGTTTGTAATTCGACGTCGAATCTCGTAATTCGACGCCTTCAGCCCGTCGTAAATCGAATCGTCGTATTTGCCGGTGCGCATGCGCATTGACTCCCGTCCAATCTCCAAATTCGAAATTCGACGATTCGACGTCGAATCTCCCAGACCATGAATACCCCTATTGTTTCGCGTTCCCAATTACCACATAGTGTTAGGAGTATTACTCAACATTCGTGAATTAAATCAAGCATCCGGAGAATTAAGTTCACAACTACCCCAAGTTATGTTCTCAATTACCCAAACTCATGTGGCCTTATAGACGTAGACCCAAGAATTTGGTTAAAAAATTAGAGAATTATGCACACATTCACGAAAATCTTTATTTAGACGTGCGTGGCATCTGGTGAACTGCAAGTCAGTTCAACAAAACTATATCATTATTTCTGCAAAAAAAGGCTTTTTTTTAATTTAGGAAAAGAAGAATAAAGTCGGAAATGTTATTTCCGTAGAAAAATAGTTTTTGCCAAAATAACAACAAATAGTTAAGTATTCTCAATTGATCCAATTTGTAACAACTATTGACAATAAATTACTCTTTCCTATAAAATCTGTTGTCACCAAGAGCTCAGCAACCAAGACAACAACTTGAAAACCACCTGGCCCTACCTAAACTCAAAGTACCTATATGCTACATAAATATCTGATTTTCCTTCACATACTGAATTATATTATTTCTCAAAATTTAATGTCACAGCACAATTGATTGGATAGACCCTAAATGATTCCCTCTAAATTTCATTTCTGTCAGATTTGTTGTGATCAGGTTTGGTAGGAGGTTATACACGTACTTATATGATCATGATGGATTGAAGAATCCATGTGCCACAACCAGTCGGCAAGTATTTTCATTAGTTATTATTGTGCCTTCCCATTCTTACTGAAGAAGGTAGGTTTAGCTCAAATATTCTAGTTATAATGCCTAGCAATCTGAGAGAAACTACCGCAGTAAAAGTTTTTATTCAATAAATTTGCGAATCAAATCATTTTTATTTTTGGTTTGGCATACATTTGTAGAATGAAGGATATGCGGCGTCCTCAAAGATGTTTTAGAGCGCCAGAACAAAAACGCTGCAAATTATTACACAATGGTTTATTATTTTTTATTTTTCTATATAGATCACTCGCCTGCAAAGCCACCAACCATCCAACATGAAGAAAAACATCGATCGCATTTCGGTCAGCTAAAATTTGAACGGAGATTAGGCCTCTTTTGCGATTCACACTCGTGTTTCTGATTTATCGTACGTCCAAACTTTAAATTCTCGAAGTGAGCGAACGGTTTGTCCTACAGAGCTCCGGGTGGTCTCAAAAAATTCTAAAAATTCTAAAGAATCTTGAATTGAAGGAAAAACAATACCTACCTTTATATCAAAAATTTTTGAGTTAGGGCGTTTTCAAAATTTCAAAATTGATTTTGGAACCCTTAGAAGTGACCTGCCTCAACCAAAATCTTCGGGGCACAACTAGACCCCAAATGGAGTCTACATACCAAATTTCATCAAAATCGGTCAATGCTAAGTGGCAAAAGTGCCGCGTACGGCGGACGGACGGCCAAATTTTTATTCGATTTTTGGATTCTACGTACCTTGAAACGTAAACCATCAAATTTTGAGGGGGTGTTAAATTTTTTTTTTCTTGGTCGATTCCAAAGGTTCATTATTGAAAATAATAAACCAAAATCAGGACTTCCCAAAAAAATTATTACACAATGGTTTATTATTTTCTATATAGATCACTCGTCTACAAAATCACCATCCATCCAATATAAAAATTAAAAAATCAAAAAAAAAAAAAAAAAAAATCGAAAAAAAATCAAAAAATCAAAAAAAAAATCCAAATCACCAACCATCGATTGCATTTCGGTCAGCTCTAATTTGAACAGGGATTAGGCCTCTTTTGCGATTCACACTCGAGTTTTGATTTATATATATATATATTTCAATTTAAACCCTTAATTTTTCGTAGGGAGCGAACGGTTTGTCCTACAGAGCTCCGCGAAGTCTCAAAAAATTTTAAAAATTCTATAGAATCCTAAATTGAAGGAAAAACAATACCTTTATATCAAAATTTTTTGAGTTAGGGCGTTTTCAAAATTTCAAAATTGATTTTGGAACCCGTAGAAGTGACCTACATCAACCAAAAGCTTCGGGGCACAACTAGACCCCAAATGGAGCCTACATACCAAATTTCATCAAAATCGGTCAATGCTAAGTGGCAAAAGTGCCGCGTACGCGGACGGCGTACGGCGGACGGCGTACGGCGTACGGCGGACGGACGGCCAAATTTGTATTCGATTTTTGGATTCTACGTACCTTGAAACGTAAACCATCAAATTTTGAGGGGGTGTTAAATTTTTTTTTTTCTTGGTCGATTCCAAAGGTTCATTATTGAAAATAATAAACCAAAATGGGACACATGATGTACAAAATAGAGTTAGTTTATTATCACAATTAATTTCATCGTCTTAGTTATCCACTACCAAATTCCGTTTCTATAGGTTTGTCATTTGCCATTTGCATTCCCTAGAGATTTTTGTAAAAATTTGTATGAATAAAATGCGTCAAAAGGCTGAAAAAAAAGAAACTACCATCCCTTTTACATACAAATACGTCTGCCAAGAGGGTGTGGCACATAGCTGTCTCGTATCCACAACCCAGCTCCATAGATGATCCAGTGCATAGCAGCTAATCTCAAAACATCAATCTCTAACTACCCTCATAGAGGACCTTCTACACGCCAACCCGCACAATTTCATCGGAATCGGACAATAACTTCGCATATTTTTGCCCATTACAAAGATACACGAAACCAAAATTGTTCAAGAAGGTCCAAAACGAAAAAGGCGAGTGGATATTTTGATTGTGTATAACATTTTTTTAACCTTGAAAAGTGAAAATAATGTTTCCACTACCTTGGTAGACTAGGAAGTAAATTTGAAAAGTAGGTTTAGAGTAAAGTAAAGCCAAGTATCTGATGAAGATTTCCTGGCCGATTCCTATATTGGAAAACAAAAGGAAGACATATTTAAACTTTATCGGTCTTAAGTAGAGGTAATCTAACATCTGGCTACCCAAGGTACTGTGATGCAAGTTCAAGAATAGGTATTAGGAAAAAGTCTGGAAGAAGCAGATTTTAGAATTCCTTTAGGTGTATGTGGAAAGGAAAGCAATCCTTTTGCATGGTGGTAAGGAAAGTGGAAAGTCACCAGGGAGAGGGTGGCTAATTTCAACATGATGCGGGCTAACGAGATCAACTGAGTCCGGCCTTATTGGTAGCACTTTACCCTTTCGTGTCTGTGTATGTCTTTGTGTCTTCCAGGTATGCGTGTGTCTGTGTGTATATGGTCACCGTAGTAATTAGTTTGTGGACCCCCTCCATTACCTACAAAGGGTTGGGAGCGGTTTCATCAGTTTGTTAGCACCCACGATTCAATCGAGCTCCTGGATCGACAGGTGTTCTGTGCTCGACACGTGTCAAAAATTCTTTAAATTATTGGAGATGTTTGCTACCCATGTTTGGCACATCCCTTCAATATTAAGTCGGAAATTAAGCAGAAATATCTACGCTTTACGTCAAAATTCCCTATAAAGTGGGGGGGGGGGGACAATTACAGCTTCATCAGTGTCAAATAGACAAATTGGTGCATTTATTCATTCGGTGGTGGAAATTTGTATCAAATCACATTGATCTTTGCGGTGTTGATATTTCTCTGAATGGTCAGACAGAAAACCTCACCATAGTCGACGATTTCTGATTTCGTAAGGCCTTCAATAAAAGTTGACATAACATGATATCATGTATAACAATATTATATGACTGGCGATATGATCTCCAAACAATTGAAGATGATTGTGCACCTCAAATGCTAAAAAAAAGTGCCTCTTGATTTATGTTCAATTTACAAGTATAAAGGAGAAATTGCAAACTTTGTATTTTTTTCGGGGAAACCTTTTTTTTTTTGTCCAGACGTAATCTCATTTCCTCAACTGATGGGGGCACAGCAAATTTAATTCAAAGATTTGATTCTTGGTTGATAAGGACTGAGTGACAGAAAACTCTATTGAAAGAAACAAACTGGTTCTAACCTAACTCTTTTCAAAGCATTTAACATTTGAACGGAGATTAGGTATATTTCCGTCAGTGAACAGCCTTTGGCGATCCACTGTAAAACCTGTTCCATCTATACAGCTGAACTTTATGGAATACAAGCATCCCTGAAAATGAAGGTTATGGCTGTTACAAGGTTTTTACGTGTGCGCATGCGCAGCGGCTACTGTCCATCCGAGGACAATGATTTTCATAGGGAACCACGCCAACCCGCACAATTCCTGAAAATTTCAGTGGAATCGGACAATAACTTCTTATGCCAATTACAGGGATTTCATGACAGACACACAGACAGACAGACACGCAGACAGACAGACACGCAGACAGACAGACACGAAACCAAAAGTGTTCAGGAAGGTCTAAAACTAAAAACGCGAGTGGAAATATTGATTTTAGAGAACATTGTTTTAACCTAGAAAAACATTTTCTTAACCTTTTTCTAACCAGGCACAGGTGGGCGTTACAGGCATCGAAACCGCCAATAGAGGGGCAAAAAATGGAGCTCTGTCCAGTAATTCGACCACAGTTTCCTGGCCTCTCAAAGACCTGAAGGCCACATTCAATCGAAAAATGAGGAAGAATTGACAACAGTACCACGATGCCTACCCATCTGCGAAACATCACAGAACTCTATTCCCAAAGGTCAATTTTCTGAGAAAGGAAATTTTCCACTCAGTCAAGACTGCAAAGCGGGCAAGACATATGCAGAGCCTGCCTGTGAATTTGAACATTGTGGTGTTTGACGATTTTGAGCATGTAGTGTTGATTTGCCCAGAATATACGCATAGAGTAATTATGTTGGATTCCGTATCTGAATTTATGACAAACCCATTTAATTTCAATGTTTTATTAATTTCTCAAAATTTAGAAGTTTACATGTTCATTTTCAAGTTTTTTACAGACAAAGGACGTAGGATCTGAGTGTACTGTTACGAGTATTATGTTTGAAATAAGTTACATAAGAAAATGCTAGCTGTCGGTGAGAAATAAATCTTTTTTTGCTTCCTCACTACCGAAGGTAGGGAAGCTTTGTATTCGTGAAAGAAGTGAAAAAAAAAAATGTCCTCCAAAATCAAAATTTCCACTTGCTTTTTGCGTTTTAGAGCTTCCCGAACAATTTTGGTTCCGTGTCTGTCTGTCTGTCTGTCTGTCGGTCTGTCGGTCGTCGGTCTGTCTGTGGTCAATCCTTGTCCCGGGCAAAACTATACTAACCTGTGGTCCGATTTTGATGAAATTTTCAGGGATTGTGCGGGTTAGGTCCTAGACGGTCCCCTATAAATTTCAGCACCTTCGGACCAATAGGAGCGAGTGCGCATGCGCAAACGTGAATTTCCTGGAGCCTCGGTTTCTCGGTTTCTAATGAACCGATTTTGCTCAAATTTGGAGGTTAGTTAGGGACTAACTTCTAAGAGACACCCTATAAGTTTCAATCAAATTGGTCAAGCAATAGCCGCTGCGCATGCGCGAACTTTAAATTTATTGTTACAACCAATACTCCGCAACTATTCAACCAATTTTGATGAAATTTTCAGGGATTGTGTGGGTTAGGTCCTAGACGGTGGACCACTAAATAAAATAATAAAATTCTACGTTTAATTTTAAACAAAACTCAAATTACGAGTATATAACAAATTAATACCCATTAGGATTATGGGTTAAATTACGTACACCTATTATAGTTTTAGTATTGAATAGTAATAATCATTATCGTCATAACTTCGTAGTTTTATTTTATACCTACACTCTTTCGTTCTTTTATTTCAGTGGTTTATATACCACAACTATTTACAACACTATTATAAACATTAATACCTGCAACCCTATCCCGCATATTATCGCCAATATTTTGGTATTCTATAACTCTTTGAATCATAATTTTTCGCCAACTGATTCTATACGTCCATGTTACAATGAGTGAGGAAGCTATACTGCCCACCCAACTTGGCAGACGTTTTTTTCAAACCCTCCGAAAGTGAAAACAATTTTTCGGCTACCTTGGTAGACCCGGGAGCAAAACTGTCACAATTGAATTGAGGAGAGGAATTTGTGTGTATCAGATCACACTGTATGATTCTTGATCTAGGAAGAAATGTTATTCACTTATTCTTAATAGGCGATGAAGGTACAACTTGATGGCAGTTGAGATTGCAGTTGAGGAGGTTCTACTTTAACAGCCCCAGGCTCCAACTGGGATCAACCTAATCGGGCATTGTGAGCAAAGTACTTTTAAAATAGGAGAATACCAGAGAAGAAAGAGGGCTGGTGAGCACCATGCGGCGATATTCCGTTTTCTTGGTTCATTCGATGGTAAGAAACGAACGTTGAACGTATAGAAACGTACAGAAATAACGGTTCTGCCGTCGACACAAAGCGGCATCACCAAGAAATAATTCGGCCGCGACCTGAAATAAAAGATCGACCCGAAGATTGTGAAACTCCGACGCAAGTGATTTTGAATAGCACTCGAATAATGACACTTTGAAGGGGGGTCTCGCGACCTATAGAAATCACTCATTAATAAGGTCACGAAAGGGGAGGGGGTTCCGATGACTACCTGCTGAGTACAACGACATAATTGTGTGTCAACAGATGAAAATTACAGGGTCTTGAGGAGGTTCCCACCACTGGACTGACGAAGGGGGTGGGCGTCGAAACGTCAAAAAGGCACTTCCGGGTTTGAGACTTCGAACAAAAGGGGATAAAGTTACGGCGAGGGGAAAGTTTTTCAAGGAAGTCAGGTTCTTTCTTCGTTTTAAATGGTCTTAGAAATTTTTCGTTCAACGTATTTCGGATTCATTTTGAGGGGAGATGAGGTGTGAGACTTCATCTAGGATGACTTCCGGTGGGCGTGGTTGTTGAGCTCACCCTAATAATCTGATACAGGGATTTGTGGAAGTAATTGCTGGCAATCGGATAAAGAACTGTTCGTCGTGGGAAAAATTCCTTCTCTTCAAATAAGTCCAGAAGAGGTACGTTGACCAGAAGATGAATCGTTGGCTCGATTTTGATGTAATTTTGCATCATTCCCTCTTTGATTATTGTTGGGTTCTTCCCCTACTGTCTATATTCAATTTCTAGTCCGGGCACAAATGAACGAAACTAGCAAGTCCGCTCGCTTAGCACGCTCATTGTAGGGGGAGTATAGAAAGAACACTGGACTTGTCCATGCAAGTGCCGATGATTTGTACTTTTGGTTTATTACTTTCAATAATAAACCAGTGGAATCGAAGAAGAAAAAAGTCTACCAAGTGAGCACAATTCCCGAAAATGTCATCGAATTCGGATAATAATAATAATAATTTCTTAATTCGTAAACATTTTACATGGCAAGAATGCGTCCAAGAAAGGTAGGAGGTAGCTCTCGATGAGTTTCATAGTGAACCTACACGTCAAACGTCAGAATCCCTGAAAATCGGACAATAACGTCTAACGTTTTGCCTGTTACAAGGATTTCATGACGGACAAACAGATAGGCAGACATGAAACCAAAATTGTTCAGGAATGTTCAAAACTTAACAAACGAGGGGAAATTTGGATTTTGCAGAGGTTTTTTTTTAACTTGAAGAGTGAAATTAATGTTTCCGCTACCTTCCTTGGTAGACTCGGAAGCAATAAAACGTTGTGTAATAATTCGCAGCTTTTTAGGAATTGTAGTACAATGTCCCACAGTAAGACTTGGGCGTCCTTATGGGATTAATCTAGAGTGAAGTTGGACAACAGTCAAGAAAAGAAAAAAATAGCAACACACCATTCTGAATCCTATTCCGCAAAAAAACCATAGATGTATGTCTGAGTGTGTGTGTGTGTGTGTGTGACAAAATCTCGTATACTCTGCCAGGCCTTAGTTTTCAACAGATTTTTGTGGTTCTTATTTTATTCGACGCGGGAAACTATCTAGTAGTGCACTACGTCGCCGGAATTTATAATTTCGCCTTTTAAATAGGGTTAATGCTTAGAAACCGTGCGTTTTCGGGCATAATCTTGTGTACTCTGCCCAGCCTCAATTTCCAACCGATTTGCGTATTTCTTTTTTTCACTCAGACATCTTCCGAATTGCACACTATTTTACCAGAGTATCAAAATTAGCATGGAGAGGTTGTGAATTGGGAGTAATCCGATTTTTCAATATTTCTGTTCTTTTATAGCTTACCTCAATAGCGTACCCGTTATAGCGTACTCAAGCTTTGAAATTGAGGAAAAATTCTCACTATACCTCCGGATTTTCATGAATTATTCTCTGTTCCACCATGGAACTAATATTGGCGCCACCTTGGTGCCAGAAAACCATAAACCGCATATTTCGTGGGTTTTTTGTGTTTCACCTTGAATACGGATGTGAAATTCGACGGACTGCCTAAAGAAACTAATAGATGAAAGTTCAAAGTTACGAAGTATTACCGCGTTGGTGTCGAATTCGCATGTTGGGTGTCGTAGATGATGGATTTCAAAATGCTCTTCGAATTCGAGGTTCCCATGCCTCTAGAAATGTTATGGTGGATAATGGTGAGGGGGGGGTAAACCACTATTTCTTGCTTAAAATACTAAGTTACATTAAGTAAATCAGTTTTATTGCTTACCTACCGGTTTAAATTAACCCAATGTTAATCCATTTGAACGTCCCCTGGAATGCATGCACAACTGAACAATATGTTTGTTTTTTTAATTTCAGAATAACTCAAATTCAACAAAATTGTTATTGACCTTTTTGAAGATTACAGCTTGGTCTTTGAGTAATCGATATGGGCTAAATTTGGGGTCTACTTGTGCCCCGAAGCTTCTGGTTGATGTCAGTCACTTCTATGGGATGAAAATTGGGGTTGTAAATTTCAAAAGTACCCTAGCTCGAAACTCTCGAAATAAAGGTAATGTTTTTTCACCAATTTGAAATATTATTGAATTTTTAGAATCGATTGATACCACCCGGAGCTCTGTAGAGACAACCGTTCGCTCCCCACGAGAACTCAAGGGTTGGACTTACGATAAATCAGAATCACGAGTGTGAATCACCAAAGAGGTCAAATCTTCGTTGAAATTTTGGCTGAGTAAATTGCGATTCTCAGAGTAATACTCAGTTTGCGTCCTTAGCAACCAGTGGGTACTCCCTATTACTTTGAATTGAGTGTGAAGCGTTTATTTCATCCAAATAAACTAGAACGTGAATGTGAAGTGGAACCTACACCAACTACAATAATAATTGTGAAATATAAAGTGTCCACCCAACTTGGCAGACGTTATTCGACACAGACGTCGGTGAATTATTTAAGAGTTTCTACGTAATATTTTGTCCAAATATTATGTTCTATTTCCGTCGTGTCGTTGCCATTCTACAGAAGTGAATAAAAAGAAAAATTCTTCGGTTTTCTTTCTAAGGAAGGAAAGGGGTGAAGTTGTGAAATGGTGGTCGCTAAAAGGTACAGAATAAGTGCATTACTGAGGAGCACTTAGGGCGCCCTCCCGCTTGGCAGCTACACACTTAGTTGCCGCCTCCCACATCATCCAATTCTCAATCCGTCCAACTACTTTGCCGTAACGACGTCCTCTGAGGTTGTAAACACATTTTCAGTCTCTCTGAGGCTCACTGGTCAAATACTATTGCGGCGGAACAAATATAAATATAGTTACTTTGACATGGAAGTAGAATATAGTAGTGGAGAGCGACTCTGAGCCTTCTTCTCCATTCTAGCGAGCGAACTAAGAACTAATTGATGATTGCTAAATTACTTGCAATTCTGATTAATTTCTTCCTCAATCAACCTTTTCATTCTGTTGGAAGCGAACGATTGGTCCTACAAAGCTCTGGTGTCAAATTTGCGAGAAGTGGCAACACAGCGAAAAACCACTGAGCTTGCAGCCAGCGAGCAGCTTTTGACATCACTACCCAGTAGGCAACAGAGGACCATTCGGAGGACTAGGGAGGCATCACAATGGCTCAGCGTCGTCCCACTTGCAGCAGACAACTTCGACTTGTCGTCTTCCCAATTCCGTGACGCACTAGCCATTCGGTACGGTTGGGAACCAAGAGGGTTGCCAGTATGGTGCGACGGATGCGGGAGTCCCATGGACATGAACCACGCCCTCAATTGTATGAAGGACGGCCTGATCAAACAGGGACACGACCTGGTTCGGGACGAATGCGCCAAAATAGCAAGCCTCGCATGGAACGGTGTTGTCACAGAACCAGTTCTTCGTGAAAGTGCTGATGGCAGCCCCGGCCTGGTGGCAGACATGAAGGTTCATGGTGTGTGGGACCGTGAGAGACCTGCGTTTTTTGATACCCGCGTTATAAACGCTGACGCAGTCTCTTACACTTCCATGGACTGGCCAACCATCTCTCGCCATGCTGCCCAAGCCAAACATGCAAAATATGACAGAATAGCCGAAGATCTGAGAGGGTCTTTCACGCCACTCGTAATTTCATGCGATGGAGCATTGCATAAAGAGTATGACGCTTTTCTCAAGAATGCCTCCTTACGCCTTGCCAACAAATGGTCCAAATCCTACGCTCAAGTAATGATGTGGACGCGAGTGAAAACTCAATTCTCCGTCCATCGAGCGGTTTCCATGAGGCTAAGAGGCCCAAGGAAACAAGTCCGAGGACTCGGACTGGAGGACGGAGCAGCAATATGGCTCCCACAAGACTAACTCCTCCACATTTACGCTCGCTTGCTCGCACGCTCGCAAAAACAAAAAACCCTTTGGCATAAATCAATTTCAATTTTCGGCAAACTTTTGGTATACCAATTTGAACTTTTGGCAACTCATTTTGAACTTTCGGTAAATCCATTACGTTTCGACAACTACTGGAGTCCTTGTCCACCTTCATTCCCTCTACAATATTCAATAAAGTGTTTTTTCTCTCTCATAATTTACGATTCACACTCGTGTTTCTGACTTATTTTTTGTCCAACTCAAGTACTCATAGGGGCGAACAGTTGGTCCAACAGAGCTCTGGCTGGTCTTATTCATTTCTAAACAGCTGAAATTTAAACGGAGATTTGGTTTCATTCCGTCAAGAAACAATAATTTACGATTCACACTCGTGTTCTGACTAATTACACTAGATTACAAAATTTAGGGGTGGTCTGGCTGTCTCGTTCTTTCACCACTTTTTTTATGGTATTTGGTGCGCTGAATCCGAATCTGACGTTAGTTTTTTTTTTTGTTTATGTCGCATTTTCAAGATATAGCTAGTTTTAAGATTTTTCTAGTTCTCACTTTTCTTCATTTTTTAGTGAGCACTCATCTTGCTTAAATCTCCTCAAAAAGTACTCAGACTTATTGAAAATTTCATGTAGAATCCGAATATGTACTTAGTTTTTAAGTAAAGTTGTGTTAAACCCCCTATTTTCCACAAAACGTATCAAAAAACACCGGTTCTCCACGTTTTTTCTTCGGGTTTTCCCTTACATTTTGCCACTCGAAAAAAAAATTAAGGCTAAAAAAAATGTTCTCGGGTTTTTACTTTGTAGGGGGGACACCCCAGAGGAGAATGAGACTAATCGCAGCCTCCTACACCCATTATTATCGAAGGAATGAGCTTTTTCATCGCACTGAGATGAAAATTCAAAAAAAAATAATAAATAATCTAAATCTGTTTTCCTCAAATGGATTTTCCTTTCTTCTAAATTTTTTATACTTGTCACCTATTAAGAGTAAGATCGAAAAAAGGTAGTCATAGGGGGAGTAAATCATAATTGGGAAACTCTTGTTTTGTTAAGTGATTTTAATTCAGTTTTACAAACGAAACACAATAAACTGCAGAAAAGTTAACGGTGGGAATCTGTTTCATGAAGGCTCAGATGAATCAATAGTTGGTACAATGTTTGGTTATTCCTCCTCCTAAGAGGTTTCATCGCCGGCATCTATGTAGAGAAAACTTCGCCGCCTGAGGTAAATCTCTTTTTAAGGTCCAACAATAGTCCGCCTTCATGTGAACGTCCCAATACCCTTTGTACCGTTCTTCCATGGTTTTCATATCATGGTGGAACCTCTGAGGTGGAGAAATAACCAAACATTGTACCAACTATTGATTCATCTGAGCCTTCATGAAACAGATTTACACCGTTAACTTTTCTGCAGTTTATTGTGTTTCGTTAGTAAAACTGAATTAAAATCACTTAACAAAACATGAGTTTCCCAATTATGATTTGCTCCCCCTTTGAGTACCTATTTTCGATCTTACTCTTAATAGGTGACAAGTATAAAAAATGTAGAAGAAAGGAAAATCCATTTGAGGAAAACAGATTTAGGAACGCACATACTTATCTCGAAAAATTAATTAACGGTTTTTTTGAATTTTCATCTCAGTGCCATGAAAAAGCTCGTTCCTTCGATAATAATGGGTTTAGGAGGCTGCGATTGGTCTCATTCTCCTCTGGGTGTCCCCCCTACAAAGTAAAAACCCGAGAACATTTTTTTTAGTCTTAATTTTTTTTTCGAGTGGCAAAATGTAAGGGAAAACCCGAAGAAAAAACGTTGAGAACCGGTGTTTTTTGATACGTTTTGTGGAAAATAGGGGGTTTAACACAACTTTACTTAAAAACTAAGTACATATTCGGATTCTACATGAAATTTTCAATAAGTCTGAGTACTTTTTGAGGAGATTTGAGCAAGATGAGTGCTCACTAAAAAATGAAGAAAAGTGAGAACTAGAAAAATCTTAAAACTAGCTATATCTTGAAAATGCGACATGAACAAAAAAAACCAACGTCAGATTCGGATTCAGCGCACCAAATACCATAAGAAAAGTGATGAAAGAACGAGGCAGCCAGACCACCCCTAAATTTTGTAATCTAGTGTTATTTATCCAACCCTCAAGTCCTTATAGGGGATGAACGGTTAGTCCTAGAGCATATAGATGGTTTCATTCGATTATAAAAACGCATTGTCATTTCAAATTGACACCAAATTTTTGGTTTATCAAAATTGTTATCAAAGTAGATCCATTTCAGGTTGGATTTCCGTCAGCCATTCCTGGTGTCGCAGCCGTCAACAGCTGTCTTCCAAAGGGAAGATCAGAATTTGTTCTGATGATTTCGCTCATGGCTTCCAATTCCCTCACCGCACGAGGGGGGGGGGGGGCTGAGCCCTGCTGGCAAGAAAATACCCTACCACGGCGTGACTCGAACTCCCGGCTTCCCCGCAGTAGCCTAGGTAGGTTCGAAACTCGTCGCTGAAAGACGCACGCCGTAACGAGTGCGGCCACAGTGACACCACAACAATCTCAAAATTGTTTGAGCTGAGGCGTTTTGAAAACTTCAACCCCTATTTTTCACTCCTTAGAACTGATTTACATTAACCAAACGATGATGGACGGAATTTTTGTTTATTCGATTATTGAAATCTACGTAGGAATTGAATTCTACGTACTTTGAAACCTAATCCATACTATAGCACAATAGGAACAAGTAGGTACCTATTTTAATAAAACGTAAACTACCTACCCTTGTTCGAATTGCCTCCCTAAATGTGCCTTCTTCAGTCACGGAGTCACTCAAATTACATGGTAATTGAATTAATTACTCTTCACAGACCTCTCGTGAGTTAATCATTATTTTCAAAACTTCTTCAGCAATCACCTTTGTAAATGTCAGTACTCCGAACCCATTTAGTGAATATTTAGAAATAAAATAATATAAGAAATTACGTAAATTATAAAAGAAGGACATGGAACCAGCTATTTTGGGTTATAATTTTCAATACCTAATGAACCTTTGGAATCGAGAAAGGAAAAAAATTCAACACCCTCAAAATTTGATGGTTTATTTAAGTACTTTTCAAGGTACGCAGAATCCGAAAATTTACTTTAAAAATCCGTCCGTCCGCCGTACTTGGCAATTTTCTTAGTTATCATGTTTTCAATTAAATTTGGGCTTCGTTAGGGGTCTAGTTGTGCCCCGAAGCTTTTGGCTAGTTTTAGGCACTTCTAAGGGGAGAAAAATGGAGATTGAAATTTTTTAAACGCTCTGCTCAAAAACTCTCAATATAATAGTTTTTCAGCAATTTAAAATTGAATTGATTGTTGGAATCAAAGGAGACCACCCTGAGCTTTGTAGGACAAACCGTCCGCTCCCGATGAGAAATTAAGGGTTGGACTTACAATAAATCAGAAACACGGGTGTGAATCGCAAAAGAATGTTCACTGCCGGATGTGTGCCAAATATCCCTTCAAATTTCATCTGATCAAAGATGAACGTAATTTACAATATTTTTTTTGTATCGTCCCCAACCAACTAACTGAAGTTTGAGAGAAAATAATTAGAACAGTAAGCAGACAATAAGAATCGTCAATCTAGAACCGTTCCAACTTCAAGCAGCTAGTTTATTTTAGTTAATTATTAAGTTATTAAGTTAGTTAATTGTTATCCATCAAGATAAGGTGCCATAACTTCGAAAGTTCGGTGATCGTTCCAGAGTCCCCAGTAATCCGCTCAAGAGGGTTCTGGTTCTCGACATCAGAGACCTGATAAAAAGGATAGTATAAAAAAATGTCCTGCACAACCCTTGGCGACAGCCATTTCGATTTTCCGCCATCATCCGATGTTTGTTGTTTCGTAGACTTTAATGCCGGATTGATTCTTTACAGGAGCTCACTATAACAATAGTTGTGGATGAAAGGGTGGTGGGGGTTACGATGCTGTTACTACCTTCAAATCCCCATTAGATTATCACTGATCCGAAGCGGTGAATTCAAGCTGAAATTCAATTCTGCCGCTAAGCCAACAGATGGGGAACCCTTTTTTATTGTGACTGCCTACTAAACCAACTCGAGGAGGTACAGACGTGTTCGGAGGCCCCTCTTGTGGTCCCATGTCCGTCCAATAACAAAAGGCTTACTACAGTTTTCATTATTTTCGAGATTAACGCGCTACGATGGGTTTATTTTGTACCAACCAGCTCATTAGTAAGCAGATGTTGTATTTAATGTTCCCTAATTGATCACAGTCTTCATAAAGTTACACAATAAACTTCATTTATAAACTTTGGGGTCAATTTTACAATAATTGCAAACAAAAATGTCCTCACGAGGACACCAGTCGATGGATCTTGGTACATCATCAAATATTTGGAACCAAGGTGCTCGTTTGTCAATGAAAAGATAGGCATCTACTTACTTCCACATTATTATCGCAAACCTTCAGGATAAAAAACTCAAATTATTACACAAAGGTTTATTATTTTTCTGTATAGATCACTGGCCGGTAAAAAGCACAGCTTTGCCATTGCCACAACCTACCAACCAAATTTTCATAGTGGTCTGAAGAGTAAAGAAGATCTCCTCGAATGCTGGAGAAGCCTGGTAGAGCACTGATCAGCTGAGTGAGCTCCGAAGCCATTTTCAATCCTATTGAACGCAGGAAGCTGAAATTTGAGAAGGAAGGGCAAGGGAGAATACAGATAGTGGTAGGTGCTATTGATGAAGAACCAGTGATCTATACAGAAGAGTGATCTATACAGAAAATAATAAACCTATGGGCAATGATTTGCAGCGTTTATTCCATTTTCGGATTCTATGAATCATGAAACGTAGGTAAAGCATCAAATTTTGGGGGTTACATTTTTCTTCATTATTTTCAATAAAGAACAGACTGTTGCCGAGGGAATGTGAAGCGTTCACACAGGAAAAGAAATTTGTCCTCAACTGACCAAATCAGCCAAAACTTCAGCTAAATTCGAAATTTAATCAACGAATTTCGAATAAAATCGTTTATTTCTAAGAAAACCCATAAAATAAGACGAGAATATTCACCACAACTTTGCACGATCGCGTTTCTTGGAGGAAGAGAACTCGTTCTTGGATGACTGACTTCTGAGAGTCGATTAAGAAGTTTTCTACCTTTTGGTTAATTATGAAATTATGAAATTTGGTATATGGGCTCTTTTGAATGATTTCAGTCACTTCTAAGGGTTGAAAAATAAGGGCTGAAATTTTCAAAACGCCCTGGCTGCAAAACTTTCGAAATGAAGGTATTGTTTATCATTAATTTAAAATAGTGTTGATTAATTAAGAATCGAATTAGACCACCCAGAGCTCTGTAGGACAAACCGTTCGCTCTCTATGGGAACATGAGTGTTGGACTTACGATAAATCAGAAACACGAGGGTGAATCTCGAAAGAGGCCTAATCTCTGTTTAAATTTTAGCTGACCAAAAGGTTCGTTTCTTCGTGTTGTACCCAGTTTAGCGTCCTTAGCAACCTGTAATCAAATTTCCTAATGAAAGCACCCACACCCCTTATTTTTTCGAATTTAGTGTGAAGCGTTTATTCCTTCAAAATAAACTTGATTGTGAAGCGTTTATTTCTTCAAAATTAACTTGATTGTGAAACGAAAATAAGATTGGTAGGTATTGGTGGTTTTTTGTTAGTTTGATATATTTTTGTACACTCTTTTCGTTTACCTCTAGTGCTTTGAAATTAATAGCATCGCTAAAATAAAGGTTTTGAGTCGATTTTAGTCAAAGTCGTTGGGGTGTTTCCATCCCCGTGAAAATGAAAGTGAGCCTGGTGACAGGATATAATAGTTGGTTTAAAAAAGTTTTAATTCATAATTGAGCATTACCTCAGTGTTATAAATTCATGAACATGAAACTGGATAATTAAAATCACAGTAGAGAAAATAGTAAGACGTAATTATGTACTGGTAGGTACAAATCAATGTATTAAGTTTTGAATTGGAATGTGCCTCTAATGATCTATCAGTACTACTCGAAGTTTGAGATGCCAGGAGGCATCGGCTTTCATTATTCAAGAACTAAAGAACTATTCAAGGAAACATAAGAGAAGAGCTGAAAGGGAAAGAGGTAAAAGCCCCGTCTACTTATAAAAGTTGATGACAATATCTACAACCAAACGGCTTGCCAAATAGACAGTACAATGAGATTCCTGCGGCGCGAGCAGTCAATGATGGAATGCGCTCTCTAACTGTCATTTATGACGAAAGAATGAACCGTCAATTATTGTTCGGCAGGACAAATCAGGCGTCAGCTTGTACGAACAATGGTAGGTTGGTAGATAGTTAAAAAGCGGCAAACAGGAGGGGAGGTTTCAAGTGAGAGGCATTGAGTTGTTGACAATGAGTAGGTCAGATGGGGACCTCCTACAGTGGCGACGGCAGGAGTCAGGGCGTCCCGCGGCTCCTAACAAGGGAGTAGTCCATCAAGGAGCTTATCACGTGTGTTTGGTAACGGAGACCGTTGTCACGAGGACATCTGGCTCAGGGGAGGTCTGGTCAGAGGCAGCAAGGATGATGGCCAGAACTGTGAAGATTACATACAAGAAATAAAACCGAAGGAAATCAGCTGATGGGAAGGTTTGGACTGTGGAAGCCTGTATTGATTACACTTTGCACTGAAGATCCATTGGCTGTGTATTCGAAAACATTTTTCACATGATAGGTAGGTGCCAACGCATCGTAAGGCGTCTAATCCTCCATCAAGGAGCTTACCTATCATGTGTGTTTGGTAACGGAGACCGTTGTCACGAGGACATCTGGCTCAGGGGAGGTCTGGTCAGAGGCAGCAAGGACGATGGCCAGGACTGTGAAGATTCAAGACAAAAAATAACAGAGCTAATAGGTAGGCTTGGATTGTGGAAGGCCTCTATTGATTACAATTGGCACTGAAGGTACCCTCCATCGGCTGTGTGCTCGAAAAATGTGTTTATTGGTGCCAACACATCGTAAGGTGCCTAATCCTCCTTCAAGGAGCTTATCACGTGTGTTTGGTAACGGAGACCGTTGTCACGAGGACATCTGGCCCAGGTGAGGTCTGGTCAGAGGCAGCAAGGATGATGGCCAGGACTGTGAAGATTAAAGACAGAAAATAACTGAGCTGGTAGGTAGGCTTGGATTGTGGAAGGCCTCTATTTATTACACTTTGCACTGAAGGTTCCCTCCATCAGCTGTGTGCTCGAAAAATGTTTTTATAGGTACCAACACATCGTAAGGTGCCTAATCCTCCATCAAGGAGCTTACCTATCACGTGTGTTTGGTAAAGGAGACCGTTGTCACGAGGACATCTGGCTCAGGGGAGGTCTGGTCAGAGGCAGCAAGGACGATGGCCAGGACTGTGAAGATTAAAAACAAAAAATAACAGAGCTGGTAGGTAGGCTTGGGTTGTGGAAGGCCTCTGTTGATAACACTTTGCACTGAAGGTTCCCTCCATCAGCTGTGTGCTCGAAAAATGTGTTTATAGGTGCCAACACATCGTAAGGTGCCTAATCCTCCTTCAAGGTGCTTATCACGTGTGTTTGGTAACGGAGACCGTTGTCACAAGGACACCTGGCTCAGGGGAGGTCTGGTCAGAGGCAGCAAGGATGATGGCCAGGAATGTGAAGATTACGTTCAAGAAATAAAACTGAAAGAAATCAGCTGATGGGAAGGTTTGGACTGTGGAAGGCTGTATTGATTAAACTTTGCACTGAAAATTCCCCTTAATCGGCTGTATATTCGAAAAAAAATTTTCACATGACAGGTAGGTGCCAACGCATCGTAAGGTGCCTAATCCTCCATCAAGCAGCTTATCACGTGTGTTTGGTAACGGTAACCGCTGTCACAAGGACACCTGGCTCAGGGGAGGTCTGGCCAGAGGCAGCAAGGATGATGGCCAGGAATGTGAAGATTACGTTCAAGAAATAAAACTGAAAGAAATCAGCTGATGGGAAGGTTTGGACTGTGGAAGGCTGTATTGATTAAACTTTGCACTGAAGATTTCCCTTAATCGGCTGTATATTCGGAAAAAAATTTTCACATGACAGGTAGGTGCCAACGCATCGTAAGGTGCCTAATCCTCCATCAAGCAGATTATCACGTGTGTTTGGTAACGGTAACCGCTGTCACGAGGACATCTGGCTCAGGGGAGGTCTGGGCAGAGGCAGCAAGGATGATGGCCAGGACTGTGAAGATTAAAGACAAAAAATAACAGAGCTGGTTGGTAGACTTGGATTGTGGAAGGCCTCTATTGATTACACTTTGCACTGAAGGTACCCTCCATCGGCTGTGTGCTCGAAAAAGTTTTTATAGGTGCCAACACATCGTAAGGTGCCTAATCCTCCATCAAGGATTTCATCGCATGTGTTTGGTCATGAGAGCTTCGTACTCAGAGAAAGTCGACATTGGATGTAAGTTCGTCACATATTCAGATAATAGGTAGGTGCCTTCCTTGGTATATGATGTGCATATCTCAAGACTAACCCTCTGTCAAGGAGCTCATCTCGTGTCTTGTTAAGAGATCATCAGTCTCGTATCATGTTTATTTTTTATTTTCTCACCTCCGATTGAACCACGGGCTTGGGGCCGTCTACGGTGGAGTTAAAAATAAAAACTGACAGCATGATCATGCTTGAACTGAATAAAATTACCTAAAAACTCATAACGATTTAAAAAGAGCGATTTTTTCACTAAAAACAACCGAATTTTTGGCCGTTATTTTGAAAAATTGCAGTCAAATTGAAAAACGGATGTCACCATGTGATTCAGCGTTAAAAAATGATGAAAAAACATGTGCCACACTTAGGGTTCTCCAAAATCCAATTTTTGTGCAATTGTGGAGTTGCGCAACTTAGAGCGTTCAAAAAGCCAGGTTGCGTGCAATGAAACAAATCGATGTAGGTATGAATTTCTCATGAAATTTGACGTAGAATCCGAATCTGTAATAAAAAAGGGGGGGTTCCATTTGAAAAAATGAAGTTAGTGTCAATTGCGCACGATTGCGCGCAACTTTTTTGCGCAAACGTATTTTCCCTGAGATCCTCACAAAAAATCATGAAGAATTGCGTTGGTGGGAATTTTTTACGCTGTATTTTGCGAAAATGAAGGGGGTGTAACCTTTTCGTGAAACACCCTGTATATACCGAACAAAATAATAGTTTATTTCTTAGTGAAGCCCGTTTTTAGTGATCGAGGATATTTATCAAAGATTTGGTTTGTCAAAGCTTTGTTTTTAATTGTGGTTACGATAGTTAGGTGAAACTCTGGTCACTTTTACTCGTGCAGAAGATTCGATGCTCGCCGGACCACCAGCACCGCTCCCAGCACGGTATAATTCAATTTTCGAAATGAGCTTTCATTTCATTTTTATCCACCTATCCCTCTCCCCCAAAAAACTGTAACTAATTAAGAAAATGATGTAACGCGTGTCCGAAGTCCCTATGAACTCCAATCGGTTCCATTGTTCATTAATATGATCCCACGACAGCAGTCCCATTGTAGCAGTTCCAACTATTTCACTCCAGCCCCTGGCCCTCTGCGGTCATTTTTCACCGGCGCGATAGGCCCTTTTTTTCCTTTCTACATTTTTTTCTTTTTCTAAATAGTCCTTCACCCGCGCCTCCATGTGTTGTCTAGGCTCTCTCTCATATATAGTCATTAATAAAAAGAAAGATGACACAGAGAAGGGACCTTTCGGGTTACCTAGTTACCTTCATTACATATTCTTCCCGACCTTTTTCCCACCGAATCGTAAATTCCGTAGGAAGATGGCACCGAACGGTTGACTGTGAAATGAAATATTTCAAAAAGAAGTAAAAATCCACACCTCCCTTCGTCCGACCTTTATTCCTTTTTGTGTCTTAAAGATCAATTTTGAGTGTCCTCTAGGCCAAGAAATGTTACCAAAAACACTCGAGCCTCATTTCCATAGGTATTTTTATTGTTTACGGCAGGAATATTATTACGATATGTTTGCTGAAGTACTCTCACACAACTGAACGTGAGTTTTTCTTATAAATGGAAGGTTATCGTCATCATGTTAGAATATTTCTCCTGAAATCTTGAAGAAGTGAAGTAAAGTTAACCATCTCAGGTTGAATTTTCGTCCGACTGCCATTCCTGGCGTCCCGGAAGTAATCAGCTGTCTTTCTGCAGGGAAGATCAGAATTGGTTCTGATCATTTCGCACATTGCTTAAAGTGGAAGGGATTTCACCAACTCACACCAACTATACAATTTTGGTTAACTATTTTCATTGTTGAACCTTTGGAATCGAGCAAGAAAATTTAAGCCCACCCTCAAATCCAATAAATAAATTAATAAATTAAATTAATTAATTAATTTAATAAACAATTTTTAGCCGTCTGTCGTACGCGGCCCTTTCCTTTATGAAACAATTTCAAGTTCTCCGAATGTATGCTACGTATACACTTTTATCTTCATTAGAACGATTCTCGGTAGTTAAAAAAAATCTTTGTTTCTTCACTTTTGTCCATTTTGATTAATCCAGAAGTTGATATGAAAACGTACAAGATAAATTCTTTAGTTCCACTCAAATTATCTGGAAGTTCATTGTTGTGTTCCTGTTTCACACTTGTTGCCAGAGCAACTGTGATTCTAAAGAACGACCCCTTCCCCCCAAATTACCATCATCGATTGGGCAGGCGAGGCCGTGAGGCACTTTCCTGTGCCCTTCCCGAAATCACTGAATGAATGGAAAGTAATTTATACTGCGTCGAACCCCTCGACGAACAATCTGGGATAATCAAGGTACACACGAGATATCTGAAATATATCAGCCTACTTGAGACCAACGTTGAGTCATTTCCATCGATGATGGCATGACAATAACAACAAATCCGCCACTTGACTATTATTAAACACTTTTTGTTTGGTTTCACTACCAAATGAAAACCGAGAATGAATCAAGTAACAAAGAGAGAGAAACTCAAAATGATCCAAACTATTACACAAAGGTTTATTATTGTACTGTGTCGATCATTCGACTGCATAGAACACAGGTTTGACACCTCCAGTACCTACCGACCATAGGTACTATTTTTTTTTTTTTTTTTTTTGTAACTCCCCTCAAAGACAAAATGTCTTTTTTGACGGAGGGGGCACGCCATAAAATAAAAATAAATAAATAAATAATTAAATAATGGGGAGGACGCCCAGGACTCACCCGACGCCGGCCCTAGGGATGAGGGAAGATGAGGAAGGTGGGGGTGGGAGAGAGGGATGAAGGGAAGTGCCTCTATAAAACGACCACCAGTTCAAATATGAGCCGAGCAGGACACGGGTGGTGATACCACGGAGTACGCCTACTGAGATGCCCAACTCACGCAACTCCGTGGCACTTTTCCCGCACCACACCCCGCGCCATGATAAGGTTGCAGCCATCACCCTGATGTTGTTGGGTGCCACTCCTTTTAGCTCCGACACCGCTTGCCGTAAATCATTTCTATCATACTTTCTTATCTTAGCCCGCCAAGTCTGCTCCATGTCCAAGCTGCCATTGACAACTTGGACATCCAGGATAATGCAAGACTGGTCGGGCTTGACGGCAACGATGTCGGGCTTCTTACCCTGGTCACTTGGCATGTGATACAATCTCTCCCTCTCAACATCCCAGCCGCTAGATGACAAAGCACCTGCTATCTGCTTGGCGACCGCATCATGACGTAAAATGCGGCCCCCATGAGTCCGAGGACATTGCTGCACTACATGATACAGATGTTCATTTCCACTCCGACAGGCGCGGCAAAGGGGTAGAGTTGTCCCACGACTACCCCTCGAACACCGTACCGCAGTTGGCAGAGTTGCCATGCGGACGGCGTGGAAGTGTCGGTAGTCGCGGGCCCCAATGCCCTCCGAAGCCCAATCTACCCATTGGGAAGAGAGAGGGCTTTCGGAGCACTGTCGGAGTTCTTTACCATCTACTGACTCATGCAGCGCAGCAGCGAACTCAGCAGACGAACTGGGTTTTGGAGCAGATGGTGTTGCTCGGTCGCACCATGCTAACTGCTGCCTGACAAAATCAAGATCAGCAGCCGCACGGGCGACCTCCCAGCTCGACCCTTGAAGGGCTAGCAGGCGCTGGCGGCGCAATGAAGGGATACATGCCGAGAGAGACACAATGCCAAGCCCACCGGATTTGACCGGTGCGTGAACATAGGCACTTGGGACACCAGGTGGGAACCTCAGCCAAGAGCGCACAGCAGAGCGAACTTGTCGATCTAACTCTTGCAGCCTCCCCGCCGTAAGCCTGCCAAAGACTAACCCATAGGTCAGCTTTGGCAGTAAGTACGTGCGGAGGAGGCGCAGCTTCTGCTGTGGCTTCAATGGAGCCTTGGTAACGCGAGCTAGCGCTCTACCAAGGTCCACACGGCTGGCACTAATGGTGGCCACCCCCATGAAGTCGACTCCAAGGTACCGCCAAACCTCCAACACGGATCGAGATGGGATGGGGGATTGTACCTTCTTCAAAATCAAGCTTCACACTCAATTCAAGAAATAGGGAGTTGTGTGCCACCCGTTCTGACGCAGGTAAGTGTTGCGGGTTAGTCTAGGCGCGCCTTAAATCTATGGCTGGGTACTTAAGACTGAGCTACATGCACGAGATTCTGGGATATGTTTCTTATATAACTGGTGGACATTATACTGAAATTTGGTCGATTCCGGATCGATAGGAGAAAAGTTATGAACGACCGATTTTCGGAGATAGCTGATTTCAGTAGAATTTTCGAACACTTTCGCACTTTACAAAAAACAGTCATCTTCAAATCTCTTCGAAATCTGGTGGATGTTACAGTAACATATCCTCAACCATATACTAAAAAATGGTGGGTGGAAATTTCGATTTAAAAAAGTAATCGGTCTTAGAAGTTGCCGAGGTTCCGTAATCACAACTACTACGGAACCAAATTTACGCACTTTACAAAAATTGTCATCTTCAAATCTCTCCAAACTCTGGTGGATGTTAGAGTAACATATCCTCAACATTATACTTGAAAATGGTGGGTGGTAATTTTGTTTAAAAAAAGTAATGGATGTATGAAGTTGGTGGGCCACGTGTTCTGACGCAGCAACACACGTTTTCTCGCACAAATCATCTATGGCTGGGTACTTACGAATGAGCTACATGCACGAAATTCTGGGATATGTTTCTTATATAACTGGTGGACATTATACCGGAATTTGGTCGATTCCGGATCTATAGGAGAAAAGTTATGAACGTCCGTTTTTGGGTGATAGCTGATTTTAGTAGAAATTTCGAACATTTTCGCACTTTACAAAAAATTGTCACCTTCAAATAGCTCTAAACTCTGGAGGATGTTAGAGTAACATATCCTCAACATTATACTTGAAAATGGTGGGTGGTAATTTTGTTTAAAAAAAGTAATGGATGTATGAAGTTGGTGGGCCACCTGTTCTGACGCCGCAACACACGTTTTCTCGCACAAATCATCTAGGGCTGGGTACTTACGAATGAGCTACATGCACGAAATTCTGGGATATGTTTCTTATATAACTGGTGGACATTATACCGGAATTTGGTCGATTCCGGATCTATAGGAGAAAAGTTATGAACGTCCGTTTTTGGGTGATAGCTGATTTTAGTAGAAATTTCGAACATTTTCGCACTTTAAAAAAAATAGTCACCTTCAAATAGCTCTAAACTCTGGAGGATGTTAGAGTAACATATCCTCAACATTATACTAAAAAATGGTGGGTGGGAATTTCGAATAAAAAAAGTAATGGACTTAACAGTATGTTCAACTCTGCATACTATTGTACCTACCTACCTATTACTTATCTTGTTAAAAGCACGAACTAATACCGTTGAAAATGGTCGAGTATTTTTCTACAGGCTTCAATCATGTCAGAACTTTAAGAAAATTTCAGTGGAGATTCGTTTTTTGATGGATTCGAGAAGTTGGGCGAATAAGAAGTTCTGTTGTAACGGAATGATGTGGCCGCGCGGCTCGGGAAGTGTTGCGGGTCAGTCTAGGCGCGCCTTAAATCTCTGGCTGGGCGTCTAAGGCCCATTTCACACAGGTGAGTTGAGGGTGCCCTAATTATTAGGAAATGTGATTAACGGTTGCTAAGACGCAAACCTGAGTCAACTAGAAGAAACGAACAACGACCGCGCTTTTATCAGATAACTTCTGAGTGGCGATTAGGCCTCTTGCGATTCACACTCGTGATTCTGATTAATTGTAAGTTCTCATAGGGAGCGAACAGTTGGTCCTACAGAGCTCTGAGTGGTCAATCAAATTTGGATTATAAAATAGTAGGTAGATATTAGGTAGTGTCCTACAGAGCTCCGCGTGGTCTCTAAAATTTCTAAAATTCAATACAATCTTAAATCGATTAAAAACAATACCTTTATTTCGAGAGTTTTCGAGCTAGGGCACTCTTCAGCATTTCAACCCTTAATTTTCACCACCTAGAAGAGACTGACATCAACCAAAAGCTTCGCGGCACAACTAGACCCCGAATGGAGCCCATATAACAAATTTCACCAAAATCGGTCCGAGGCTGCTAAGGTTGCTAAGAAAAGTGCCGCGGACGGCGTATGGCGAAATTTTAGGGGGAGGGGGTGGGGTTAAGATAGTTTTCTTGGTCGATTCTAAAGGTTCATTACTTATTGAAAACAAGTGGGTGTGGCACGTAGCTTCCTCATATCCATAACCCGATTGTATGGATGATCCGAAGCGTAGTAGTTAATCTCAAAACATCAATCACTGAGTATCTTTCACTACCCTCATAGGGGACCATCCACACGCTAATCTGAACAATCCTGAGAAAAGTCATCAAATTCGGATGAAAAATGTAAGTGTTATGGCTGTTACAAGGAATTCACGTTTGCACATGCACAGCGGCTACTATCAGTCCGGGGGTAAAGATTTTCATAAGGGACCATCTACAACCTAATTCGCATAATCCCTGAAAATTTCAATGAAATCGGACAATAACTTCGTATAGTTATGCCGGTTACAAGGATTTCATGACAGACACACAAACAGACAGACACGGAACCAAAACTGTTCAGGAAGATCTGAAACGTGAAACGCAAGTGGAAATTTCGATTTTGAAGAACTTTTTTTTCAAACTTGAAAAATGAAACCAAAGCTTCCGCTTCCTGGGTAGATTCGGAAGCAATAAACACTCGTAGCTTCCTCACAATGAATAACGTAGACTGTATCTACACGATTTTGTTAGTTCAATAAGAACCAACCAAAATTGTTTTGCATAAAGCATGGGATTCTCTCATTTGGAAACAACACAATTGAATAGGTTTCGTTCGAACGAGAATTTGAAAATATCTTCTCTTCCCAAGTTAACCAACCATTTTCGCTGGTTTTGACCTCCTTCCTCGACTTTTTCACTCGATTGAAGGTGAAAACCAGAATTTGAAGAGTTCTCGTCTCTCGAGTGAACCAACGTTTTTCGATTGTTTCGACCTTGTTTCACTACTTTTTCACTCGATTGAAGGTGAAAACAAGCTTTTGAAGAGTTCTCATCTGTCGAGTGAACCAACGATTTTCGATGGTTTCGACTTTGTTTCACTACTTTTTCACTCGATTGAAGGTGAAAACAAGCTTTTGAAGAGTTCTCGTCTCTAGAGTGAACCAACGATTTTCGATGGTTTCGACCTTGTTTCACTACTTTTTCACTCGTTTGAAGGCGAAAACAAGCTTTTGAAGAGTTCTCGTCTCTCGAGTGATCCAACGTTTTTCGGTAGACCTTGTTTCACAACTTTTGGTTCATTATTTTCAATAATAAGCCTTTGGAATCGAGCAAGAAAAAAAAATTTTTAACCCCCCCCCCCTCAAAATTTGATGTTTTACGTTTCAAGGTGCGTAGAATACGAAAATCGAATAAAAACTCGGCGCTGCGCGCCTCGGCGGGGGCTTCGCCCCCTGCACCCTCGGATGATTTCCGCTTAGAGCCTAATGGCTAAAATGTGACATACCTTGAAAAGGTTTTTGCTCCCTCTTCCTCTTTATCTTTCTTCCACTGTAATATTTAAGATACCTCATTATTCATAATAACATCAGGTTGTCAAGCATATTTGTCGTCAAGCATATGATAAATCATAGCGCTACTTTCCTGTCGCTTTTTCCTGTCGCTTTTCACTGTCGATTTTTCCTGTCGCTTTTTACTGTCGATTTTTCCTGTCGTTTTTCGGCGGGGGGTCCCATCGCTAAAACTTTTTCAAGGTTAAAATTTCCGTCCGTCCGCCGTACGCCGTACGCGGCACTTTTCCTAGCAACACTGGACCAATTTGGTTCAAATTTGGTATATGGGCTCCATTTGTGGTCTAGTTGTGCCGCGAAGCTTTTGGTTGATGTAGGTCACTTCTAAGGGGTGAAAATTAAGGGTTGAAATTTTCAAGAGTGCCCTAGCTCGAAAACTCTCGAAATAAAGGTATCGTTTTTTCACCAATTTTAAATAGCATTGAATTTTTAAAAATTTTTGAGACCACCCGGAGCTCTGTAGGACAAACCGTTTGGTCCCTACCAGTACTTGAAGGTTTTCCTTCGATAAAACAGAATCATGAGTGTGAATCGCAAAAGAGGTCTAATCTCCATTCAAATTTTATCGGACTAAAATGCGATCGCTGTTCATTTCTTCGATTTGTACACAGTTTTGCCTTCTGCGTAACCAGTAATCAAATTTCCATATGAAGCTTTCTATTTTTCCAATCGAGTGTGAAGCGTTTAGTTCTTTCTAATAAACTTGTTTGTGAAGGTGTGAAGCCACTATGGTGTGGTAGGTAGTACCTAGCTGGTAGGTCAAAAAAAGTTGGTAGGTAAAAAAAGTGTTGGTGGGTAAAAAACGCTGCAAATCATTGCTCAAAGGCTTCTTCACTCTTCAGATCGCTGATCAGCTGAGTGAGCTCCGAAGCCATTTTCAATCCTATTGAATGGAAGTGCTCTTCCAGGCGTCTCCAGCATTCGAGGAGATCTTCTTCACTCCTAAGATCACTGATCAGCTGAGTGAGCTCCAAAGCCATTTTCAATCCTATTGAATGGAAGTGCTCTTCCAGGCGTCTCCAGCATTCGAGGAGATCTTCTTCACTCCTCAGATCACTGATCAGCTGAGTGAGCTCCGAAGCCATTTTCAATCCTATTGAATGGAAGTGCTCTTCCAGGCCTCTCCAGCATTCGAGGAGATCTTCTTCACTCCTCAGATCACTGATCAGCTGAGTGAGCTCCGAAGCCATTTTCAATCCTATTGAATGGAAGTGCTCTTCCAGGCGTCTTCAGCATTCGAGGAGATCTTCTTCACTCTTCAGATCACCGATCAGCTGAGTGAGCTCCGAAGTCATTTTCAATCCTATTGAACGCAGGAAGCTGAAATTTGAGAGGGAAGGTTAAGGGAGAATACAGATGGTGGTAGGTGCTATTGATGGAGAACCAGTGATCTATACAGAAGGGTGATCTATACAGAAAATAATAAACCTTTGAGCAATGATTTGCAGCGTTTTTCACTTGTTTGAAGGCGAAAACAAGCTTTTGAAGAGTTCTCATCTCTCGAGTGAACCAACGATTTTCGAAGGTTTCGACCTTGTTTCACTACTTTTTCACTCGATTGAAGGTGAAAACCAGCTTTTGAATATGACTTGTCTCTCGAATGAACCAACGATTTTAGATGGTTTTGACCTTCTTTTTTGAATTTTTCACTCGATTGAAGGTGAAAACTAGCTTCAAACTTGTCTCTCTAGTGAACCAACAAGTTTCGATGGTTTCACTCTTCTTTCTCAACTTTTTCACTCGAGTGAAGATTTATTTTGAGAGATTTTGGACTATTTGGAACTGAGACATCATAGTGTTAAAAAATTTATGTTTACGCTTGCGCTCATGTTATTGTTTGTCCAACAGCAACGAAACTGTAGGAATATTGTCACAATTATGTTGGC
The DNA here is from genome assembly GCA_009739505.2 of Apolygus lucorum. NCBI lineage: Eukaryota > Metazoa > Arthropoda > Insecta > Hemiptera > Miridae > Apolygus > Apolygus lucorum. Next base: position 54,251,869 of record CM019182.2, read on the forward strand.
AGCATTTGCCCTTCCTATCTATCAGTTGTCTTATCTCCATTATACCGTTTTGTAGCTCGAATCTTCTCGTAATTGTTCTATTAATTATCCTCTATCCCAACAGATTATGGGCTCAGTATTTACGCGTTAATACAAGTTGCGAGTGATAAAAAGTGTAGTACTTTTTTTTTTCCCCGCGGTCGTGTTTATTTCAGCTCGTCGACCAACGGAAAATGGGGACCATTTCACAGCCCCCAATCGCCCGACTTACAGGCCGTGAAAACTATAACACGTGGAGAATCGCCGTCGAAGCATCATTACAGCTCGATGATTTGTGGACGGTGATAGAAAACTCCGAAGAGGATAGAAAGGACGCAACTTGGATCACGAAAGATAAAAAAGCGCGAGCTAAAATCATTTTACTGGTGGATCCCGTCAACTACTCGCATGTGAGTGAGGCAAAAACGGCGAAAGAGGCCTGGAATAACCTACAAAAAGCGTTTCAAGACAGCGGACTTGTGAGACGAATCGGTCTTTTGAGACAATTGGTCACCACTCAACTCGTCAATTGTCAAAATATGGACGAATATGTTGACAAAATAATGTCCACAGCACAACGTTTGCGCGAAATAAAGTTCGACATACCTGATGAGTGGGTAGCCACCCTCCTACTTACGGGATTGCCAGATACTTACCAACCCATGATAATGGCATTAGAAAATTCGTCAACAAGCCTCACAGCCGACTCAGTCAAGGTAAGACTACTCCAAGATCTCTTTGTGACTAACAACCAACCCAATAATGAATCTGCGTTCATGTCCAAAGCAAAATTCAGGAAGAAAAAGTCCGTGAAGTGTAATTCTTGTCACAAATTCGGACATTATGCATCTGATTGTCGCTCCAAAAACTCGTCAAAACCTCTCCAAAAGTCGAATTTTAACCATAATAAACCTCGATCAAGCAATGAAAAAGCATTTTTTTCTTCTATCCACGACCCTCAAAGCCAGTCATGGTACTTGGATTCATGTGCTAGTGTCCACATTACTAATGATGAATCATGCCTCTCAGAAATGAGAAACGATTGTGACATACAAATCACCACAGCAAATGGAACATCCCTCAAATCAAATGGTGTAGGGAAAGCACGAGTTCATGTGAGGTTGAATGGTGTAACAGATGAAATAATTGCACACGAAGTACATTATGTTCCTGAAGCAAGTACCAACATTCTGTCAGTCAATAAAATAGTCGGTAAAGGGAACGAGGTCACTTTTGGAGCACACGGTGGTCGCATCATCGATCAATATGGATCCCTGATAGCTACAGCATCGATCGAAAATGGAATCTATAAAATCGATAATCATGAGTTAGCACCTGTGTACTGCACCAAATCTTCCAGTGCACTATGGCATCGTCGTATGGGACACCTCAATCGCGCCCGCATGACTCAATTGTCAAAAATGGCATATGGGGTTGAAAATTCATCTCCTACTCAAGGTGTTTGTGAAGTATGCGCACTCGGCAAGCAAGCTCGCCTTCCTTTTAAGCCATCAAAACATCGCGCCAAAAATGTATTGGATCTCTTACATCTCGATCTCTGTGGGCCAATGGAAACAGCTTCTATTGGTGATAAACGGTTTATGTTCACTATAGTAGACGATTGCTCACGATATACTCACGTTTTCTTCCTAAAACACAAAAGTGATGCGCTTGCGGTTTTCAGAGATTTTCAAACCCTAGTTGAGCGTCAAAAGGGACATAAAATAAAAATGATCAGGACGGATGGCGGCACAGAATTCGTAAATCAAGCTTTCAAAAATTACCTTTCTGACTTGGGTGTGCGGCATCAGCGAACTGTCAGATACACCAGTCAGTCGAATGGAGTCGTTGAAAGAGCACAGCGATCAATTGTCGAAAAAGCCAGATGCATGCTGGAAGATGCCAGTCTATCTAAAGAATATTGGGCAGAGGCAGTCTCCACAGCGGTGTACCTCAATAATAGGTCACCAACAAAAGCATTGACAGACAAAACTCCCTTTGAGGCTTGGACTGGAGAAAAACCTGATCTCAGTCACATTCGAATTTTCGGATGCAGCGTTATGTCGCAGATTCCAAAACAAAAAAGGAAAAAGTGGGATCCGAAATCAAAAAAATTGTTGTTCGTTGGATATAGTGCCGAAACGAAAGGGTACAGGCTTATAGACCCTACCACCAAGCAGATCACTGTCAGCCGTGATGTAATTTTTATGGAGGATTCTGATCTAAAAATCCAGAACCAGACCAAGGAGGCAAAAAACACAAACACAGAAACCTTTGTTACCATCGAGGTGATTCCTACTGAACAAACTCCACCTAAGATGGAATACAGTTCCGATTCAGAAAGTCAATCAGATGACTCAGAAGCAGACTCCGATGATGACAGCTACTCAGAGGAGGAAGGTTTCAAAACACCTGACGAAACTGACTCGTCACAAGATTTCCTAGGTTTTGAAAATGAACCAGAAACAGAGGAACAAACTATTTTGAGACGTTCGTCAAGAAAACCAAAACCTCGAAGAAAGCAAGATTTTATCTACATGACTTCTTCAAATTCAGACCCAACTACTGTCAAAGAGGCACTTAAATCTTCTCATTCCGAACAATGGCAGGACGCCATGAATGAAGAAATGCAATCCTTGATCAAAAATGACGTTTATGAATGGGTCAGCATGCCTGTAGGCAAGAAACCACTAAAAGCTCGATGGGTACTCAAAACTAAACCTACAGAGTCAGAAATTCCAAAATTTAAGGCAAGACTCGTGGTCAAGGGATGTGCACAAAAATTTGGGACGGATTTTGAAGAAACTTTTTCACCAGTGGTGAAACACTCCTCTCTTCGATACCTATTCACTCTAGCTGCTCAAGAAAATTTAGAGATCACACATATGGATGTGAAAACAGCCTACTTATATGGAAACCTATCCGAAGAAATCTATGTCTCACCGCCTGAGATGGTCAAAATTCCGAAAAATGGAAAGAATGTATGGAAATTAAAAAAGTCGATTTATGGACTCCGCCAAAGTGGAAGATGCTGGAACCAACGCTTACACGAAGTTCTTGTTGATTGTGGGCTACAGCAATCCAAGGGTGATCCATGCATTTATTTTTCAAAATCTAACGGAAATGTCATATTACTTGCAGTTTGGGTAGATGATTTATTATTATTCACTAATAAATCAGAGTTACAGCTAAAATTGAAGTCTCAGCTGCATAATGAGTTCGACATGAAGGACCTAGGTGAGGCCAAGAATTGTCTAGGAATGGAACTAGGTCGAGACAGACAAAAGAGAAAATTATGGATTTGTCAGAAAACCTACACCCAGAAGATCTTAGAGAAATTCAACATGCAGGATTCAAAAGCAGCGCCAACTCCGATGGATCCTGGGATTGATTTTTCTAAAGATGAGGAAAAATCAGAGGCCCCCCAAAATTACCCATACCAAGAGGCAATTGGGAGCTTACTTTACCTATCACAAATCTCAAGACCTGACATAACCTTCGCAGTCAACCTCCTAAGTCGATACAACAAAGCTCCGAGTCATTATCACGTCCAGGCCTTGAAAAGAGTACTCCGCTATCTCAAGGGAACAATGGACTACAAACTGACGTACTCCGCTACTACTCAATCACATCTTCAATGCTTCTCTGATGCTGACTGGGGAAATAAAATCAATGATCGTCACTCAGTTACTGGAAGCTGCTTCAAGCTGAGAGGCGGTTTAGTATCATGGTTCAGCAAGAAGCAAACTACCGTATCCCTGAGCTCTGTGGAAGCTGAATACATGGCACTTTCCTTTACTGTACAAGAAGCCATATGGTTGAGAGTGCTAATCGGTGAAATTGAACCCAATTTAGTGAATGGGCCTACCGAAATAAATTGTGATAGTGCTGGTGCGATAAATTTAAGTAAAAACAATCAAATAAGTCAAAAAAGTAAACATATTGACATTCGTCATCATTTTATTAGAGACCATATAAAGAAAAATGAAGTAATTGTTCAGTATTTGTCAACTGATCAAATGATTGCTGATTTGCTTACTAAGCCATTGCCAAAGCCCAAGTTTGATTCCATAGTTCATGAATTTGGTATCACAAAATAACTTTTAACTTGGGTATATTGTATTTTTCTTTCTGATATGCATTTTATGAAAATTTCTACAGTCGAATTGTGATTACATAATGTTGTCTTTTCTTTTATGATGATATTGTTTTATATCGATATTGACGTTTTTAATGTTTTACAATGGTGGATAGACATATTACTTTTTAAATTTGTGCTGCTACGATCTATTCTTGTGTTTGAGCTTTAAATTGAAATTGTGCCATCAGGGGGTGTAGGAATATTGTCACAATTATGTTGGCAGCATTTGCCCTTCCTATCTATCAGTTGTCTTATCTCCATTATACCGTTTTGTAGCTCGAATCTTCTCGTAATTGTTCTATTAATTATCCTCTATCCCAACAGAAACCCATGGAAGGCTGTCTAAGGACCAACCCCCTTCTTTCCTGAAAATGTTATCAAAATTATTATTATTATTATTTTTATCAAAAGTAAATTTTACTAAAATCTCATAACACTTTCGAGGGTTTTGCCTCAGACAGACTGACAGGGGACCTAATTGTTCAGAAATTTGAGTGATTATTTTGATTCCGGAGGTACCCGGATAGAAATAATAATAATAATATTTATGATTATTATTATTTTTGTTTTTCTGTTTTTTATCTGTAGTAAAAAAATTTAAGTAAACAACCATTTCAGGTTGGACTTTCGTCCGACTGCCATTGCTGGAGTTTTTTATCTGTAGTAAGGAAGGAAACATTATTCTGAATGTTGCCTAATGAGTTATATACTTATAGGACAATGACATCTCTTGTGATTCAACGAAGGTTGAAGAGGGATGCTGATTCCTTCACGTCGGACGAGCTGAGCTGAGGAGTGGCTGGTAGAAGATGCATGTTTATCATTTCCTCTTTCTCATATTCTTGGGCTGGTATGGCCGAGTAGGTTCTCCTCAGGTGCCGTTTCCCTGGTTTCCTTCCGTAGGTAACGACCGATCGAACATCGCTCGTGGTGACGTCTTGGCGCTCTCTGAAAAGAAGCCGTCGCAAAGCTTTGGAACACCATCGTCCGAACTTGGAGATATTGGACTCCTCGTACGTTAACCTTCTTCTGGCCGTTTCTTCCAAATGTCGCCTGACAGCCGCTTGGTATTCATCTTCGTACTTCCTGAGTTTCTTGCAAAGGTTTTCAAACAGCTCTTTACTGGCAGTAAGTTCTTTACTCTCCCTTATAACCTTAGCTTTAATATGACTTGGTAGCCAATCAGCAGCAACGCTCTTTACGTGTAATATCATGTAAGAAGTGACGTATTGTTCACTTTTGGCATCGTCCTGACATATCGATCTTCCTATGTCATCGACAGTTGGAGGAAGTTGTCCTCCGAGTTCTGGGGATCTGTTGACGTACAGAAACTTGTGTTTCCCTTTGCTGATGATTTTGCAGACACAGTACTTCTTCAGTATAGGCCAAAGGCACGGGAACAAAAATAAGACGCAGAGTATAGCTTGAACCACGGAAAACCATTTGATGACCTGACCCAGCGTGATGGATTCGCTGCAACTCCGCTTGTCCAGCCTGTTTATCAGGTCGTCCCAGGACACCAAATTCGGAAGGAGGATTTCAAGAAGTTGCGTATCACGGAGGCTTTTTATGGCGATTTCTAGTCCCTGGGACTGTGCGAGGTGTGACCACGCCCTGGTCATCTCTTTTCTGAAAACGGCAACGTTCTTAGTGTCGACCCCCTTCAGACCGTCGTAGAGGGAGAAGTTTTTGTAAAATTGGATCCAATCCACTTTTCTTTCATTTTCCATTGGTATTAAAAATTAATTTCTACTTGATAGTATCTATGAACAACAACCTGCGTCGGTAGGTATCTACATTCAACAACAAACACGTGGGCACTTACCTACTTTTTCCCCCAATATCGAGGATAGAGAAGGTTTTTGGTTTATTATTTTCAATAATAAGCCTTTGGAATCGAGCAAGAAAAAAATTTAGAAGAGGTTTAAGAAGGTATCGTTTTTTCACAAATTATAAATAGTATTGAATTTTTAAACATTTTTGAGACCCCCCGGAGCTCTGTAGGACATACCGTTCGGTCCCTACGAGTACTTGAAGGTTTTTCTTCGATAAAACAGAATCATGAGTGTGAATCGCAAAACAGGTCTAATCTCCGTTCAAATTTTATCTGAGTAAAATGCGATCGCTGTTAATTTCTTCGATTTGTATTCAGTTTTGCTTTTTGAGCAACCAGTAATCAAATTTCCATATGAAGCTCTCTATTTTTCGAATCGAGTGTGAAACGTTTAGTTCTTTCTAATAAACTTGATTGTGAAGGTGTAAAGGCAGTATGGTGAGGTAGGTAGTACCTACCAATGGTTGATAGGTAAAAAAAACGCTGCAAATCATTGCCCAAAGGTTTATTATTTTCTGTATAGATCACCCTTCTGTATAGATTCCTCCCTACGAATCGTAGGTACCCACTACCTACAAGGGCATTTTTGAACATTTTAACCCTTCATTTCCCTTTTTTGGTCGGTGGTTGGGTTGAAATTTTCAAAAATGCCCTAGTCGGTAGTGGGTACCTACGGTTCGTAGGGAGGGATGATCTATTCAGAAAATAATAAACCTGGGCAATGATTTGTAAAATCTTATTTTTTGACGTTTTACGTTTAACCAAGCCAAGAAACTTCATTATTATTCTCGCCTCCCATTCTTCTATCATTCCCTTCTCCCAATCTGCTATTATTCTTTCCCATATGTTACTGATTCATATTACTTCCCTCTCACCTCATTTTATCGCTATTCTTTCAATCCTTTGTAAAGAATCTACTCCTACCCATCCTGAAGAAAACACGTCCATCAGCCCTTCCATTACCATTAAATGTATGAGGTTAGTAAGTTCCGCTAGGTGTAAAAATGCAATAAATTATTCTTTACGTACGTGGGGCAGAACTTTGCCTTTTGAGCATATTTGTAATCGTGAAGCACTAATTTCTCGGTTATGTCAGATCGGTATTCGGTTCAAAATTACGTACGATGTGCAACAAAGCTATGTAGAATGATAAAATTGCTTAAATTCACATATTATGATGTAGTTGATATCAACATGCCACTGATAGAATGATAATATTGCTTGAATTCACAGATTATGATGTAGTTGAACGGGCACGACTGATGAGAAAGGGCACCCTTCAACTTGGTATGATTACTAGCGGCGTTTTCCAATACCTCCAGTGTCTGAGGTCCTAAGCTACTATTATTCGATGAAATCGATGGATTTTTCGCCCCACTTGGTTTTTAAAAACGTCAGATGTCTCAATGTGTCCCATTGGTGGTGAAAAGTGTAATCTATTAATGCAATATTCATACCTTCATGTTATTTATGTACATGTAACATGGCTCTCATGGGAGATGGTGTTCAGAACTGTCAAACAGGTTAGGTATACAAAGAACCTGGTCCAAAATTGGCACTTATTGGATGGCACTTAGTTTACATTTAAATGAGGAAACAGGTAGAAAGCAGCAACAGGAGAGTAGTCATTTTTTAGGACGGGTATTTAGATCAGTTTCCCAAATAATCTTTTCAGAGCGCAACAATCTCTGTAACTCCTGCCATGTCTATGAATACTATCCCGGCATACAGTCGTGTGTACCTCATAGCAGCCCTCCTAGCGCTGGGATTCTTCCTATACCCAAGTTTTAATTTAGTTCATAAGGATTTATAGTTTATTCGTTTGTTATCATTATCATTTTTATGAGCAAATGCCTTAATTTTATCATTTTCCTGAAATTATGTGTATGTGTGGCAACACGAGAATTTTAAATTCTTAATAATAAACGGCAAACTGAAATACCTATAGCAGCCCCTACACGATCAATAATAATGGCATTACCTTTATCAGAATGACAGTACTACTGATCGTCTAGGAGGGTAATGATGGAATGATGGAGATCCGGATTTTCTGATCTCAGGCGTCATTACTTGGGAGGGGATACTGTCATTATTACAGACCGTGTAGGGAGGATGACGTCATTTAACCGTCATTACTCAGAAAACAAGAGCGTAAATAAGTATATTTATTTGGTTGATTAGTCATTTAATTAAACCATGTTTTACTATTAAAGGAATTTATTTCATAACATCGATACTTAAAGCACGAAGAGGCTATGTCCATCTATCTTCCACATTTTAAATTTTTTTCAACTTCAGAAAAACTGAAATTTAACCAAACTATTATTGACCTTGTTGACGATTAAAGCTCGAAAATTTCTTGAAGAAATTAAAGAGATTGGTGTAATAAGCCATTATTTTAGGAATTGTGCACTGGTGATAACTTCTTTCGCGTTTTTCACAAAACTCCGTTTTTGGACATAGCACCTATATATCGACATGGAAAAAATCAAAGCAAAATTTTTTATTCAAAGTAGGTAGGTTAATTTTTTCAAAATTATTTCAATGCTCAGGCAAGTAAATGAAAAACTGCAATCAAGAATTTTGATATTTAGTTTCCGTAATAACGAATTATGTTGCTAACAATACTGTAGAGGTGCCTAGGTACCTTGTGTTCTGGGGCACTACAATGGGGTGTGCGCATGGGTCGAAAAAACTGTTTATTGTTATTTTTAATCTAAACTAGACCTCATTCTGAGAATTTTGACACCAACCGCGACCTTCAAGCGTGAGTAGACCTTTGTGGTGGACGACCACCCGAGGGATCGGAGTTCACCTCGGATATCTGTTGATATCCGAGGGGTACTTTGTTCCGCGGAGGTTCCCCACCGCAGTTACCCCTTTGGGGAGAAGAGGGGGCTCGATTGGCGCATTTTACCTGAGACAATCACTTCCTTCCCGGATCCCCCTTCTGGTGAGTTATCTCTTGCTCAATTCATATTATTTTCTCCTCCTCTTTCCGATGGTCTTTTTCCTCGATTAAATTTATATTATTAATATTGTCCCTTTTTCAATGGCATATTTTCCCACCTGTTTTGATTGTCAAAATATAAAAATTTCGTCAATCTCAAATTTTTGAGTTGTTCCTGAACTCTACCCTTTCCCCAATTAATTAAGTAATAATTAATTATGGGCTTCTCCCACTCCACATGGTAGCAGAGCGTCAAATTTATATTTCACGGCCTCATTGCACACCTTCCCAACTCCCCAGCGAAAAAGACCATCGTATTACCTTTTATAATTATATATATTATATTATTTTTATAGTATATAATTTTTCATTTCATACCATATTTCATGTTTTGAAACTATATTTTTCCATTGTGTACTAATTTTCCTACACCAAATTTTACTCCCCATTTTTTAAATTATAGCGTAGGTAGTCGACAATAATTATTAGACACTACACCACTCATTTTACACCCTTCCTTCACATATTACACCAACATTATAGGTAGTTATCTAATTTAGTTTCACGAATATTTGTGATACTACTGTAAACGAATAGCTAACAATTCAATTCATTTCTTCTCTCATTCATTCATTCATTAATTATTGGAAGAATAAATTGTAAATTGTTCATTGCTCAATTTCTATCGGGAATTGGTCCCTGTGTCACGTAGTCTTCCTTCCAATCGAGATTCAGTACCTACCAACAAGAATCATTATCACTGACCACGTAAACTACACGCTCCTCTTCCCGTCTGTACCTTGTTACATTAAACGTCATTCAATCGGGTCCACTACCTCACTTCACTCTGTTATCTCAAACAGTAATGGACATAATGTCAGATTTAGATAACGAAGGTGCCGCAAACGATAAATGCGGGACATGTGAGGTCGTGCTCCAGGGAGCACAAGCATCCAAACCAATAACTTGTTCAAAGTGCGAACAAACGTTGTGCGAAATTTGTTCTGGGATACGATATGATAATTTCAAGAAATTATCGATCCCAAGAAGGCAGTCCTTTCGGTGCAATACATGTAAGATATTAGGAGAGGAGGATTCACCGACCCAAATGGCACACAATAGGGAGCTAGTAGACAGCGTAACATTTATGGCAAATGCTATGGCCCAGCTGACTACTGAGCTTACTGCAATTAAGTTGGCCCAAAATTCGACAACGAGTCCTATAAAAACAATGCAAGCAGCCGCTCCCCTAGAAAAAATTTCCATAACATTACCTAATTATTACGATGATATAATTAAAAGGATTCCTTATTTCTATACTGACAGCGCGTCGAGTATAATGCAGTTTTTAATGTCTTTAACAACAATAGTGGAGAGTCACCCCCAATATTTTGACCAAGTTATACGCAGGCTCACTTATGATCCAAAGTTCGCGTATTTAAGAACGTTAATAACTTCAACAAATGAAATAAAATTCGAAACCTTTTTATCAACAATAAAGAAACAGTTACTCTCCCCGCTAGCTATTACTCAATTAACCCTTCAATTTACCCACAGACCCCAAAAACAATATGAGCATTTTCGCGATTATGTAGATAACATCCATCGAGTAAATTCAATTTTAGGTACATACAGTGAGAAAACGTTAATCGATGTCATAACAACAAACGTCAACGACCACACTCGTAAATATTTTGTCTTCCAAAGTGCACCAGAAACTCGTGAGGACTTGAATCAATTGATTCAACGAGTCGAAACACAACAGTTGGCAAATCGTATAGGTAGGGAGGCACAAGTTCATCCTAGTATCACACCTACGAATAGGAGACGACCAGTACCGACAAATCAAACTCAATATCGACAACAACAGAATTACAACTATCCTCCAATAATTCAACACAACCTAACACGCTCACCATCCAACAGAGGAACAGCACCACAGTTTAGGCGTGAATTTAGACCAAACGGCACACTACCCCAGAATAATCGCGATAATCGATATTATAACCAAAATCAACGTCGGCCACAACCGTTAATGGAAGTACAGTTACCCACATCTTACCCACAAATACAATACCCAGATGACACGTTAGGTAAATGCCATTTGGTCACCATCATCAAGCCGAATGAATGGTGACCCTGATTCTTCATTAAATCGGCTACATATAGCATCATTAAATAACGAAACTTCGATAGGCCCGCGACCTTACCTAGCAGTCACCTTAAATCGATTACCGTTTGCTGCTCTAATTGACACGGGAGCAACGATATCAGCCATTAATGCGAATGTATACAATCAATTACGTCACCAACCCCACCAGATACATATACAGACACCTCTACCGTTAGTCATCGGGGACGGTTCGATCATTAAGGCATCAAAAACGATCACGATTCCAATAGCAATAGGTACCAATTCATATAAGCATACATTTTTCATTATCGACAAATTGTCACAAAATGTGCTATTGGGTACCGATTTTCTACAAAAAACTCAGGCTACAATTCACATTGCAACTCAGGAAATTTCATTTGATCATGAGAAACCCCCAACACGTTACACCTTAGTCACAGCTCCCCCTTTACCGATCGAAGAAATTCCGAATATAACAGCATTGCAATCAAACAATGAGTTTGCCCGACATTTCCAACAAAAATATCCAACAGTGTTAACTGATAAACTAGGTTGTACCAACTTGATAAAACACGATATTCAGCTTATAGAAGGCGCGTCACTCCCAAAAAGCTGCCCCAATTACCAACTTCCCCCACATTTACAAACACACATGCGTGGAGAAATAAATAAAATGTTACAACAGGGAGTAATTACCCCTTCCCTCAACCCTAGTGTAGCTCCTTGCTTTTTAGTACCAAAAAAGAAAATTTCGAAAGAACAGGAACAAACCTATCGATTAGTTACTGATTTAAGATCAATGAATAAAATCATACAAAACTTAGAATACCCCGTCCCAAATATCCACGTATTGATGTCATATTTACAAGGTGCAAAATATTTCTCGGTGTTCGACTTAAAAAGTGCATATTTCCAAATACCAGTAACAGAACGGAGTCAAAAATACCTAACCTTCAAGTGCCCATTCGGAAATTATTCATATACCCGCATACCAATGGGATTGAAAACTGGTGGGCAAATTTTGAGTGCCCTTAACGAGCAAATATTAGGACAATACCATGGTAAAACCATTCTATGGTACTTAGATGATATCGTCGTGTTCAGTAAAACAATGCAGGAACACAAACAACACGTAGACCAGGTATTAGAGTGCCTACAACATGCAAATCTCACAGTTAACCCAGACAAATGTGTATTTGCCACAACAAAAATACAATTCTTAGGCCATCAAATCAGCAATGGACAAGTTAGTATTGGCAATGACAGAATTAAAACAATCCTTGATATTCCACCCCCTACCAATCCCAAGCAAATAGCACAATTTATGGGAGCAATAAATTTTTTTTCACATTTCATCCCTGACATAGCATCAATAGGAGCCCCACTACATGCATTACGTAAAAAAAATGCAAAATTTATTTGGACATCACAATGTCAAGAGGCGTTTGAAATACTAAAGCAACGAATCGCAACACCACCTATATTAAGTTTGCCAGATTTTAAAAAACAATTTCATATTTTCTCTGACGCTAGCTCCAAGGCACTCGGCGCGGTTTTAACCCAAATTGAAGACGACCATCATCATCCAATAGCATACATAGGTCGTATATTGCAGCCAGCCGAACAGAGTTACAGCCCATATGAACTCGAATTCGCGGCATGTCTATATGCAGCATTAAAATTCGAACAGTACATAGGACACCAGCGGTTTATCCTACACACAGATGCGATCGCAGTTGCCACCATCGTATCATTGAAACATGCTTCCCCACGAATAACCCGTTGGATAGCCCGCCTCGTACAGTTTGACTTCGAGATTCAACACATAGCTGGGAAACAGAACTCTTTAGCAGATTACCTCAGCAGACAAACAGTACACGACGAACCGTGGCCACCGCTAGATACGATCGAAGATATCCCGAAACAATGGCAATCACAACACGGCGGACCTATTAATACATCAAAATACCAAAAAACACAGCAACCCAAGAAGGTGGGAACATCCCTCTCACAGGCAGCATTATCCTTACCCCCCCAATTAATGAACACAACCCACATTGATAAAAAAAAACACCTACAAACATCAATGTTGACACCACCAATTGAGTACACATTAAAAAAACCAAGTCCCGTCCCACAGAACAATGAAGGTCAAATGACACTACATACCCTATTAAGCGACCCAGAATTTTACATAACCATACGACAACACCAGAAAAACGATGAATCGATTGCTCGAATATACCAAAAATTAAAAGCACAAATGACAGTCGCTAATTATGAGATACAAGACGACCGAGTGTGCTACAAACTACGAGATGGCACCACTCGAATAGCCTTACCCACATCAATGATACCGCTAGTGTTCAAATATTACCACAACTCGACAGTAGGGTGTCACTCCGGAGTACATAAGTCAATTGAACGGATAACACGTTATTTCCATCATCCGGGATTGAATACAAAAATAAGACAACTCGTTAGACAATGTCAGATTTGTGCAAAAAGTAAAGCTGACAACAAAACATACGGTATACTCTCATCAAAAATCCCAACTGTACCAAACCAACAGTTATTCGTTGATGTAGCTGGCCCCCTTCCTCGAACTAACACTGGTTACAATTATATTTTAATCACTGTCGATGGCTTCAGTAAATATGTCACTTTCACCCCACTTCGAAAGCAGACCAGTGACGTCCTCATCAAATCCCTCAAAAATATATTTTGCCAACATGGGTACCCTGTACAAATCGTAAGCGACAATGCATCAGTATTCAAAAGTCAAATTTTTGAAACATTCCTCTTAGCACACGGGGTACAGCATAAGACGACACAACCTTATTATGCTTGCGGCAACCAAGCCGAAAGGGTCATACGCACCTTGAAGCAGGCATTAACAGCATATCATGCTGATGACCAGCGTAAGTGGGATGTTTATTTGAGTGACATCCAATTATCAATCAACACAGCGGTGCACTCAAGTACACATCACACGCCTGCCAAGTTGCATTTCGGCCGGGAATTACCCAACCCATTGCAGTTAGTGTGGGACCTTCCAGACCAAAATGACAGCAGACCCCTCGATCAAATTTGGCAGGATGCATATACAAACCTATTACGTGCGACAACTCGTCAAAAGACAGTATATGACAGTAAACATACTACAATTACATTGAAACTAGGAGATCGTGTATTATTGAAACAGTATATCATCAGTTCACGAATCGATTATGTGAATGCCAAATTATCACACAAATATAGCGACCCCTATATTATCACGAAAATTAATTCGCCTGTTACTTACGACATACAAAGTGAAACGAATCCCACAATAAAAAAAACAGTACACGTAAGTCAGTTAAAAAAATTTCCCAATGATACCCCTACCTCTTCCCCTACTAACACACCATCAAACATGGAACCATAAACAAATCTAATGAATGACAATTTTTTTTCTCTCTGTTCACATGATACATGAATCGAAGAAAACGAAACCCCTGTGAACCCCGGAGAACCTGCCAGCCAACGTCCTGCTGGCACGTCGAGGCAAGTGGAGACGCCCTACCAGCAGGGCAACAATCGACGTGGTAACCAATGAATAAATCAAAAACCCTAAATCTCAAAAAAAAATTACAAAAAATAAAATAATAAAATGTACAAGGCCACAGGAAATAGACAGAGAAAAAAAAAACTCACCTAGGTGCAATTACCCCGTAATTATCAATTCTGAAGTTGTAACGTCACTCGATTAAAAATTCTCTCCTTCTCTTTCTCAAAAAAAAAAAAAAAAAGCACCATCCCTACCAATCCCGTTAACGTTGCGAACAACCCCCCCACATCCCACGACGCCATCAACGGCCGTGTAGGTACCCCACACGCACACCAACACCGTGTAGCTCATGGCATCACCAATCCCCACCGCAGCGAGAAATGAGGCTGCCCTAAACAAGACCCTAGGATACCCCTCACCTAAGACCCCAAATACTGAATTCATCTCTCCCAAAATTCAACAAAATTTGCAAACAGAACCAAAAGTCAATAATTAAGCGCCCATAGGAATTCCCAAAGCGTAAAAACACAATACCCCAATTTTAAAAAAAAAATTTCCAAATTTTTTTTCCCCCCGGAGGGGGTGTGTGGTGGACGACCACCCGAGGGATCGGAGTTCACCTCGGATATCTGTTGATATCCGAGGGGTACTTTGTTCCGCGGAGGTTCCCCACCGCAGTTACCCCTTTGGGGAGAAGAGGGGGCTCGATTGGCGCATTTTACCTGAGACAATCACTTCCTTCCCGGATCCCCCTTCTGGTGAGTTATCTCTTGCTCAATTCATATTATTTTCTCCTCCTCTTTCCGATGGTCTTTTTCCTCGATTAAATTTATATTATTAATATTGTCCCTTTTTCAATGGCATATTTTCCCACCTTTTTTGATTGTCAAAATATAAAAATTTCGTCAATCTCAAATTTTTGAGTTGTTCCTGAACTCTACCCTTTCCCCAATTAATTAAGTAATAATTAATTATGGGCTTCTCCCACTCCACACCTTTTTCTACGATTTTTCAAATTTTCGAATGTTCATGACGTCACAGTGGGCTGGGGGGTCCCGCCCAAGCGGGAGGGGCGCGTGACGTCATAAGCATTCGAAATTTTGAAAACTCATAGAAAAAGATCTACTCATCCAAAAAGAGAACGGCTGATGTCAAAATTCTCAGGATGAGGTCTACTTTCGATTGAAATTTTTTTTTTAAATCAGGCGCACCCTCCATTAAGGTATAGGTACCTACCCTAGTTATTATAATAGTTACAGAATCTTTCTCGCGTTGTTTTTAGCAGAGCAAGGTTCAGGTTCTTTGCGAGGATTCATTGGGTGTTGAATTTAGCTTTGACACACTGTACTGAAGAAAAAACGTCTGCCAAGTTGGGTGGGCAGTATAGCTTCCTCACTCATTGTAACATGGACGTATAGAATCAGTTGGCGAAAAACAGGAGAGGAAATGGCCTTGGAGCTCACTCAGCTGATCAGTGACCACTCAGGCACCTTCAGCATTCTCCATTGACCCTGCCTCTCAAATTTCAGCTTCCTGCGTTCAACAGGAGAGAAAATGGCCTTGGAGCTCACTCAGCTGATCCGAAGGTGCTGAAATTTATAGGGGACCGTCTAGGACCTAACCCGCACAATCCCTGAAAATTTCATCAAAATCGGACCACAGGTTAGTATAGTTTTGCCCGGGACAAGGATTGACCACAGACAGACAGACAGACCGACAGACCGACAGACAGACAGACAGACAGACACGGAACCAAAATTGTTCGGGAAGCTGTAAAACGCAAAAAGCAAGTGGAAATTTTGATTTTGGAGGACATTTTTTTTTTTCACTTCTTTCACGAATACAAAGCTTCCCTACCTTCGGTAGTGAGGAAGCAATACCTTCGGTAGTGAGGAAGCAAAAAGAGAATGAAGAAATTATAACTGACCGCATATGGTTAGAGGGTAATGAAGAACTGGAATGAAAAGTAATGACATCATTGTTGATCGTGTAAGGGCCGCTTATGCCTTATGGGAGGATAGAACTTGTATTGACCATTAGGCCAAATAAACTATTTGAATCTGAATCACTCGACTTACGGTCTCGACTAACTAGCGCCCTCGAGCTAGTCCCCATTTTCTCCAAATATATTAATTTCGGTCATCTTTGAATAAATAATTTATCACCGGATATCATCCATTAAAACGTGATCAAATTTCGGTCCTGCTGATTGGACACCCTTTCAAGGAGTCAAGTGGATGCGAATCAAAAAAAAAAATGCTAATCAATTCTGCAAAAAATAGAAACGATAAAATCCCAATCAAAAGCACCCACGTTCTCTGGAAAATACGTTGTTATCCTATCGGGCCTTCCTCATTATTTACTGCCCCTTGTCATCGTCTGCCGTCGAATGAGGTAATACTTCCACTGATATACGGCGGTGAAAGGGGAAATAAACCTCTAGCTACCGACCTTTAACGGGGGGTATAACCACTTGATCCGACTCCAAAATTATTATTTAAAAAATAAGACGAATGGCCCACGATTCGACCCCTATAATACCACTCAGACTACCATCGGCTGAAGCCTATCAAAATGCAGATCGCTGACGTCCCGCGGCTTCAGGTGATAAAATTTTCAAATGGAATCCATTCTCTATTCTAATTTCAGTTTCTCCTGATTGTAATGTGTTTTTGCTTCCTCACTATCGAAGTTGTTACCAACTTGAATCTTGAGTTTCGTTGCACCAAGCAACAGCCAAATTGGGAGGGGAAATTTTCACCTCTTGGTAATTAATTTCCAATTTAATTTAGTTTCATCAAATTTTCAAAAAAAGTTGCAAATGCGGTGGTGTTCCTCCTGGTGTTATGTGCTTTTGCCTCTCATTTATACAAGAAACAAAAAGGACTGAACAGACTCAACAGAATTACCTAAGTAGAAAATGATCTTAGATTAGAGTATAAAATTTATACCTACTCTTTTATTTAATCATCTCCTCGTTACTTCGACGATAAAGGGAAATGGGTATTGAATAGAATTTGATTGATTGAACTTTCAAAAAACCATATGGGGGTCAGCTTTTGGCATCTGCTAACCGAATCCGATCTTCCTACTTCATCAACCTACCTACTTCAATTAAGCCCGGGAAGTCGTGGCGTGAATTTCCCTCCTCGAACCATTAATTTACATAATATGTAAATTGTAAATGTAATATGTAAATATGTAATATGTAATATGTAAATATGTAAACATATTATGTTTCTCCATAGAAATTACATACTAGTTTCTACCATCATTAGGAACTTACCCTACCTCAAGATATTGGTGAATGTTCGACGATTCAGCTGTGATCGTGGTAATCAAGCTCAACCGTACATGAACGGCTCGAACCTGACCATATCCGCCTGTCTCCAACATGAACACATGTTCACTCACAAACACTTAACTCACGTATCGTAGGCGAAATGACTTTCGACCGCACTGCCTCATCGGTTTGGGCCCGAAATAGGGGTGGTAAGTACGGCACTTCATTCGGAATGAACGTTCCCTGAAATCTGTCAACAAGACCCTTCAAGAGCAAAGGAAAAAGCAAAACCCTGAACGCGGGCGTAAACAATCGCAGAAAACTGGTACTAAAATACCTTCAATGCCTAGTACAGTAAAATCTACAGTGATCACTTACTCAAAACCTAACTACAACGTATGATCAAGACGCGACCCGCGAGGGAATGAAATATGAATGAAATTCATACCAGGGAATGTTTCGGTTTACCAACATTAGGAAGAGATTCGAATAGGGATTGGACATTGACATCGATAGTATCGAAACATCGATTTGATATATCGATGATTTGGTCCGATGTTATCAACATGTCGAGAAGGTTGTCTGAAAATATCGTTTGATAAATTTGACCTAGTAGGTAGGGAAATCATTTGATCTACCTACTGCAGGGAAATCAGAAAAATCCAAAGGATCAGATAACTTCATTGAACTTACTTACTTGGAGTTAGAAGAACTTCTCCTACATTTCATTCATCATTTCATGTTACAAGATGATAAATTGGAACTAGAAAACAATTATTGGAAAAAATCTCTTTAAGCTTGAAACAATAATTGAGATGGAAAAGGTGTAGGATATCGAAATAAATAAAATAAATGTATGGATAAGCAGATAAAATTAACCCCAAATGAAGAAAAATTGTAATAATGTAGTAAGTCGGTTATCCAATCAGGAGGGGAGCAGATGACGATTTGAATGGAGGAAAAGCAGCTTCTTCACCCTTGATTGGAAAAGGTTTTCTCCCTTGATTCTATTTCATTATCAAGTGAACTAAATTTTCCGCTTGCGAAAAATATCGATGTTTTACCTTACGTGGTTATCGATATCGATGTTACCATGAAAAACCTACATCGACATCGATGTTTTCCGTTCGATTCGAGGCAGAAACGAAAACGTGAATGGATTTCCTGCAGCAAGCAACAGATGATAAGAGCTGATACGCCAGCATGCATGAATCATCGGCCATGGAATCATGGCCCTCAAGTTCTCATAGTGAGCGAACAGTTTGTCCTACAGAGCTCTGGGAAAGTAGGCAAACGTCTCCAGCTCAGTCTATGAGCCTGGGCAAACGTGAATGGGGTGTGCGCATGGGTCGGAAAAACTGTTTATTCCTATTTTTAACGTAAACTAGACCTCACTCTTTTTTACACCAATTTTTTTACACCGAATTTTTACACCAACCGCGACCTTCTAGCATGTAAATCTTTTCCGGTACTTGAGTATTAAACGGAGACCACCTAACCTATAGAAATATTTCGTACCGGATACCAAAAATAACTACATAATTGGAAAGAACACACTTTAATAGATTTACAGGTGAAGTTTAGAATTAAACCGACGCCTGGTACTGACGTTGTGCAACCCAGAACACAGCAATGTCGGTCAGGATGGAGTTGAAAGCGTCGCCGCCGCGATGACAGGTAATGGCGCGCGCTCCGGTCAACGACCCTGACCTTGGCCTACTTGGAGGGGATTCTGCGAGTAGACACATGACTCATCTGATAACGCTCGACTCACAACAATACTAGAATAGTTCTACTACAACATCTATAACAATTTAACCTTCTATAAGTGCCGCGGCGCGTTTCGTAATGATGGCCTCAGTTTAATACTCAAGTACCTCTTTTCCTATGAATTTTTAAAGTTTCGACCGTTTATGACGTCACAGAGGGCTGGGGAGTCCCGCCCAGGCGAGAGGGGCGCGTCACGTCATAAACGGTCGAAACTTTGAAAAATCATAGAAACAGATCTACTCTCGCTATAAGGTCGCGGTTGGTGCCGAAATTCTCAGGATGTAGTCTAATTTCGATTAAAAATCTTAAAAAAAATCAAGTCGCACCCTTCATTTCTTGTAATATACATAACTTCTACATTTTTCATCCGAATTCGATGAAATTTACAGGGATTGTGCGGGTTGGAGTGTAGATGTTCCCCTATGAAAATCATAGCTCCTGGATCGATAGTAGCCACTGCGCATGCGCCAAAGTGAATTCCTTGTAATAGACATAACTTCTACGTTTTCTTCCCGAATTCGATGATATTTTCAGAGATTGTGCGGCTTAACGTGTAGATGGTCCCCTATGAGGGTAGTGCACGGTACTAAGTGATTGATGTTTTGAAATTAACTACTTTACATCGTATCATCTGTACAATCGGATTAAGGATACGAGGAAGCTATGTGCAACACCCACTGGTTTATCACACGTTTCCTTTGAATTATCGTACAAGTTGGCAAAAGTGAGTGTACGAGTCAATGAAAAGGGTGAAGGGAGCCGGGCAGGTCTTTACCAAACACTACCAATCTCAAAAGAACCGCCATTCATTTTCACTGAGTCAAGGTTCATTCTCTCTTCTGAATGAACCGGCTCAATAGTTAGCAACCCATCTCTTCAAACCAATAGAACATTGTCTCACTCGTAGCCACAGAGTAACGGAGACAAGTTAACAGAGAAGAAAGCCAACGTTAAAATGGTGTGCAAGCGTTTTTGAGGCTGCCTCAGTTGCGCTATCTACTTTCAGCTAGGATTGAGGAACTACTACGGAAGTGGTGGTGAGGGGGAGGCCACACTTCATACCGCTTCTTTTCAAATCCTTTCGAATGACCAGAAATTGATAACTTTTCGTTTCATCATCATTTAGATTTGCAAAAATTACTTGGAAAAACCAATCGAGGCGAAAGGTATTTTCAGAGTTCCTCATGCAATTGTTGTGTACCCAAAGAAACGTTTGAAACCCAGTGTATTATTGAAAATCGCTCGATTTTTTCGTACATATCGCGAATATAACTGAATGTTATCAAATTAATTACTTAGATGCAGCCGGTAACGCACCAAGGAGAAAAATATGTGATAAACAAGGTGACTTGTTGTGATGAGGTTGGGAACAAGTGATCAGAAACGCTATCTGTTTCTTTCCGCTATAACTACGTCCTGGAGCTCCACCAATCAGAACGCTTCTCGGGCTCCCAGATTCAGCTTTCAGCCCAGTGCTCGTAGCTAAGGTATGTAAATCATTTGATCCGCACATCTTCAGGTTCTAGGAAAGTTATTAATTTGAATCCATTTAACTCGTTTTCCAAACCAAACTTTATTCTGCAAAAATATGGAACCACAAGTATACAAATGTTGTTGCCAATATGGTACACAATTCTCCTGGGATTTTTCCATTTTATGGATGACGATATTTAATGGGTAATTCAATAAATTTTAATAGCTAACTAGACAGCTAATAAAAACATCCAACAAAAATGCAAAGATAATATTCTAGGTACTCTACTCTTTACCCATCCAAGGTTATTAGCTGACTGATCTACCCATTCAAACTAATTAAGTATAAAACTATTCATAATCATTACAAATTTTAATCTTGACTTCATCCAGTTTCGACGAAGATACCTCAGGACTCGGGTAGTTCACTGAGTAGGTATTTACAACAGGTAAACTTGGTTCTTAAGCATTGATAAAATGCATCATATTCCACCGCTCAATATGACGAGATGTTGAACCTGGGCTGGTTGAAACGTTTAAACAGAGCAGGGACTAGCAAAAAAATGAACAACTGTAACTGTACCTTGTGTGCCTTCTTTTATTGTGTGCCTTCCTTTATTCCTCCATACTAGTAGAATAGACTGAGCATATTATGGTATATATTTTATCACTAAGAAACACCAAATTTTGAGAGAGTTTAGTAGAAGATTTTGTTTTCAGATGGTAGCTACACCACAAACCTAATGATAAGGTTTCATATTATGAAGGACTACCAATTTAACGATTGGAATGGGGTAAACTTTGGTAATAATAACTTTGGCCCTCTATGATCCCTTTCTATGAGAAATACATATTTCTTGCCTATATTGATGAGAACCTTATCTTATAACTACCTATTGTGTGCCATAGAGACTCGCGAGAGTTCATTATTATTCATCTTTAAGAACCTACAGTTTTTTCAGACTTTTAGGCTCTCTTTGGAAGTTAAGATTGCACCTGACCTCGAGTCTGTACGGAGGTACCTACAAATAAACTCGGAAAAATAGGTTCCATTAACCCTTAATTTCTAACTTGTTCAAGAAATTTGCTTTTTTGGATTTTAAAAAATAATGTTAGATGCATTTTGAAAAATCAATAGAATTTGAGCGAGAGGAACCTCAAAGGCCCTATTACTCTGTGTCAGCTCAAGAGCGATCTTTCCAAGGGCCACATTAACGATCTGCGTCAGCAGAATCCGTCAATAAAGACAATTTTTTTTGGAGTAGAAGAAGGAAACTTGGGAAAATTCTTGGTGGGATGTCAGTTATTTCTCTCAAAGTGCAGAACCAAGGAATAAGGTGGAGAAGGATCGCTTCATAGAGAGATCTGTGCTGCCTTACATCTCTGACGAGGAAACCCAACTAATAAGCTACAATGTGAGAATTAGGGTAGAAGGTACCTCGAAGGCCTTATTAAAGTCTGTCAATGTTGAATCATCAAAAATTAACTTCCCGCGACCGGGTATCGATATCCTATTGTTCCAATTCTGAATCGGAGCTCCTACCACTGAGCTAAGGAAGTGAATGGACAGAAATGCGAAGAGGTAGCTGATCACATCTCTCTCCCATTAGTAAATCTTAGGTACTCCGTTACCTAGTCAGGGAGGTGAGAAGCAGCTTTGATTTTTTACAACCCAGTGAGAACGCTCTATTTTTGACTGGCTTCAGAGTTTTGTTGTTATTCCTTCTGAATGGGGCGAGGAATCTGCTGACCTCAACGTTTTGTCCTAATAGACGGTGGCTCGACTCGTGTCTTGGTGGGAGTTGTTTTGATGACCTAATCTTAATTAATTATTGTTCTCAGAGAAATGCTGAGACCTTTTGGGTCCTACTGACTGCGCCAGGTTGTTAAATCCCGTTACCTAGACCTTTACAACTTTTAAGGGGAACTGAAGGTAAAAATAAACTGCTGGAAACAACGGAAGGGAAAGACACCTATATTCGGGCCACTGGTTTCACACGAGTGGACCACCACAGGCCTACAGCAACCGTCACAGGGCCGCCCCCCTCTTCTCCTTTTCTTCCACACCAGCAGCTAGGTGACGTCCCTTTCCGAGATTCCCGCCCTGTGAGAGTTACAGTGTTGTTCGTCCACAACATCAACTCGAGAATTATTTTGTTTTTTCTTTGAATTAGGTATTATGTTTTTATTATAACGTTTTCTTACACAACCGATAGTAATAGTTGGA
The DNA here is from genome assembly GCA_009739505.2 of Apolygus lucorum. Lineage (NCBI taxonomy): Eukaryota > Metazoa > Arthropoda > Insecta > Hemiptera > Miridae > Apolygus > Apolygus lucorum. The sequence goes on from CM019182.2 coordinate 54,275,249, forward strand.
GTATCAAGATAGCCCAGTTAAAATCAGTTGTTGTTTAAAAGTTGATGCAACTGTTTCAGGTAAAAATCGGACTTCCAAAAAGATACCTCAGGATATTAAGGGTTAAGAGAGAGCAACGATTTATAGATATCTATGTTTTCAACTCACGTGGCAGCGTTATAGTACCTGTGTAATTGGCTGGGATGTTGGCTACATGTTATAAAACCTATTCCTTCATTGTAGAATTGGCTTTCTGGTGGGCATTTTTTTCCAGCACGAGTTGTGACAGGTACCTCAACTATGAAGGACCCTCTCTACACCCTTCTAACCTTTTGTAAATCAAATTTTCATTCTTCTGTTCATTAGCTAATTACGGTATTTAACTTGTATATATGGCTTGTAGGCACTTAATAGCTTCCGAGTACACCTGATGTTGAATTAAATTCAAGGCTGCATCCTGAGCGCTCCGTCTAAACGGATGACCTCCCCGTTCATCAGAGGATTCTCCACGATAGACTGGACGAGCATGGCGAACTCTTCAGGGTTCCCGAGACGCTTGGGGTGCGGGATGGTGCTTGCCAGGAACTTCCTGACCTTTTCAGGAAGAGCTGCCAGGAGCGGGGTGTCAAAAAGCCCTGGAGCAATAGTGCAGACTCTGATTCCCTGCGACGCCAGGTCTCGAGCTATTGGCAGCGTCATCCCTACAACTGCACCCTGTAATCCAACAACACCAGCTCTCAGTAATTAATCTGTAAGTGTAAATTTGTAAAAATAAAAAATAATTTTAAGTGAAAATATATAATTTGAGTGCAATATATTAGATTACCTATATTATCATATGATATATTAAAATAAATTTAAGTACATACTTACTATAGTATACTATATAATAATAAGTATAAATTTGTAAATATAAAACATAATTTTTATTGTATGATGAATAAATTAATGAGGTTTCATCTCTGGACCCCTTCCTAGCACGATTCTTGGCAAAGTTTCATATATGTATGATACCTACCACCGTTTCTCGATTTTTTAAAATTTCGGCAGGGTAGCTTAGAACTTTGCAAAACCCTGTGCATCTCTTCTTTATGATTTCAGGTTTAAGTTGGGAACATTGTTCAGAAGGTTATAAACCTCCTAGAAAAGGATAATCTGTTTTTGTGAGGGAAGGTCTTGTTGGTCAATCACTTTCAAAGAACACAGCTTTTCATTGTCACTACCTACCAACCATTGGTCCTACCTACCTCTACCCAAAAATCATTATTCGCTTCACAATCAAGTTGCAAATTTCAACGGAGCTTCACACTCACGATACTGATCTATCGCTATCATTTATCAATCGCTCGTAGGGCGCGAACAGTTTGTCCTTCAGAGCTCTTGGTATGGGTAGTCTCAAAAAATTCAATACCTACTGTTTTAAATTTATAAAAATAACGATAAAGTGTCATTGTCTCAAAAAATTCAATACCTACTGTTTTAAATTTATGAAAATAACGATAAAGTGTTGCTGTTATTTTCATACATTTAAAACATAGGTATTGAATTTTTGAGACTACCCATACCAAGAGCTCTGAAGGACAAACCATGGAAGAAGATAGGAGGAAAGCTCAGTCAACGTTAAAAAAAGTGACGAAAAATCGCCCCCTGCTTTCAGCGCAACCTTTAGGTGGCGAAGAAAAACATAGTCCTCCGATATTACACCACTCAGTCGCTAGAGCGCAGCTTCGTCCCTCTTGCTCACTCCTGCGGATTTTTGGTTTATTATTTCTAATAATAAGCCTATGTGATCGTATCGCAAAAAATTTTTATAACCCCCCCCCCCCTCAAACTTTGTCACTTTGTCGCTGTGGCGAGCGTTGTTTGGTGGTGGCGGTGGTGGGGGGGGGGGGGGGTTGTGGGTTCAAATCTCATCGCCGGCAACGTGCATTTCATGGGAAGCCATGAACGAAATCATCAGATCAAATTCTGATCTTCCCTGCAGGAAGACAGCTGATGACGTCCGCGACTCCAGGAATGACAGTCGAACAAATGTCTCACCTGAAATGGTTGTTTACTTTACTTTTTTTCGTGCTCATTAATGTCTATCACTTCTTGTAAGATGATTAATTTGTACTCGGGATTTTATCCCCGAGTCTATCTCCCCTATATAGGAATATCTTAGGGGAAGTTCGAGTCTTACTTTTGATGATTTACCTGCGTATAGCTAGATGGGAGAACGAAAAGGCAGACAAGTATCTTTATCTATAAATTTATTGATTTACTTAAAGATGCCTAATTTACCTGCTTAAGCTCTCCATGTATCTACACCCGCGCGTCCCGTCGCATATGCGATTTACAGCAATATTCTACGGATGGAACCTTAGTGGCGTCAGGGGGGTGGTGAATGGCAGGCCTCCGGTGATCTCCTTTGAGGGAGCTAATCCTCGGCACCTGGAGGTTTTTTTTGGCTGATGTGGCGACTGTCGGGGTCGTTCCCGTTGCCCCACTGGAACCCAGGATTTAGGCGTCCTGGATTATTTTTCTAAGGGCTCACCGGTCCATTGATCGGTGGCGATGCACACTCTACAGAGACCACTCACAAAAAGCTCTCCTATTTTCTCCTGTACTATTCTCCTGAGGAGAGCGGCTCAAGGTCGGCCGCGTTTCCAATTTCTGCTGATATTGCTCTTGACGGGCGAGGAGGTTTTTCGACTCGCACACTTCTGGTATACATTTCCATGTGATTGACTGCCAGTGAGAATGAAACTTACTGTGGACACTACTTGATGCAAGTGCACAACCATGCAGTTGTCTGACTCTTACCACCTCCTCACTCAGGTACTTACTGTCCCCAATGAATAGAATGGACGCGAGGCCCGACAGGGAGTTGGGTATCCTCAACGTAGAACTACACCCTTTTCCACAAATATACGACCACAGGTAGTAACTGACCTTATCCAACACTCCTGAACCTGCCATGAGTCAGGTTCTCACATTGTCGTTTAGGTCATTTCTCGAATATCTACAGTCACTCCTGTCCAATGATGTCTGGGCAAGAAAAATACATTACGAATTCGCGATGGGGGGGAAAAAACCCGTCGTAATTACGTAATAAAATAACTCATGTCAACAGCGAATTTGAAAAAAAGTTAAGTAAACAACCATTTCAGGTGAGACATTTGTTCGACTGTCATTCCTGGAGTCGCGGACGTCATCAGCTGTCTTCCTGCAGGGAAGATCAGAATTTGATCTGATGATTTCGTTCATGGCTTCCCATGAAACGCACATTGCCGGCGATGAGATTTGAACCCACAACCCCCCCACCCCACCACCGCCACCACCAAACAACGCTCGCCACAGCGACTGTGGCCACACTGGACCCCCCCCCCCCCCCCGATGAACTTAACAGGGATACTTCAGACCTAGATCAATGGGCAATAATAATTATTATTTTCAGTGAACTTTGAAAATAATTTCCTAACGATTTATTTTAAAGGAAATTATAAATATAATTAAGTACAACAAGAGTTAGGTATCCGTCATCTACCTTGCTGGCAGAATAGGCAGCTTGTCCGATTTGCCCATCATAAGCTGCAACGCTCGCTGTGTTTACGACAACCCCACGAGTGCCATCAGCATCTGGCTCGTTCTGGCCAATCAGACCGACAGACAGACGGATCACGTTGAAGGTGCCCACTGTGTTGACCATGAGGACTCGGGTGAAGTCCTCCAGCTTGTGCGGGAGATTTTTGTTGAAATTGTAAGTCTTGAAGGCTACACCAATTCCAGCGCAGCTCACCGCAACGTCGAGCCGTCCAAACTTCTCCTTGGCAATCGCCAAAGCATTCTCCACATCCTTCTCTTCAGTAACGTTGACAGGGGCAAACTAAAATACAAAACACCGTTGGAGATTAAATTATTGTCTTCGCAAAAATTCTACTTTAACAAAAAATAAGATAAAATTAATGTTCTGCCAAGCCTGTAACTCAGTGACCCCCCCACAAATTAAACTGCACTCAGTCGTAAAATCCCAAATGGTTTTAAATTAGGACTTGGTTCAAGCAAGAAGACCAACCAGATCAACAAATTAAATCATAAAACATACAACTTCCAAAATATGTAACATATAACCTCCCTCGAGATTGAACTACAAGACCAGGATGATTCACACAAATTATCCCCTCCTAAAATAATGGATGTTAAGAGAATTTTCATGTTCATCGCCTTAACATAAATATGTTATACATGTAATTCTTTAGAAAGTATAATAAATTAACCCATTTCCGGCCACAGATGCGTTTTCGCATCGACTTTTTTTTAACCCATTTTTTCTCGTTCATGCTGTTCCCATACTCGTCAAAAAATTCTTCGTCATTCGGGAGCTCGATGCGACTTTGGCTTTTTTTTTTTTTTTGTTTTGTTTGTTTGTTTGAAAAAGAGGCCTTTTGGCCGAAAGCACGATGAAGGTGGTTCTATTCGATCCTGGGCGATTGAGCGTTCTGGGCCACGAGTCGGATAAATCACATCGATTTGGATGACTGAGGCCTCTTAAATCCCATCAAAATGTAAAATTCATAAAATTTGGAGTATTTTCGCTCTCAATTGGTGAGCAAATTATGCCTTATTTTGGCCACCATCTTGTAAAAGAGTTCATCCTCCTCCTCTCACTCCTCTGTTATTTCCACCCTTGGCTTGAAATGGGTTAAGAGAAACAAATCAAGGGGCTAGAGACTCAAGTCCTGGAAATTCTCCAGAACCTAGGATGGGAGCCCTAGACAGAGTTAGGCATTAGCTAATAAATTCGTTAGCTAAATTTTTTAGTTAGCTAAATTTTTAGTTAGCTAAATTAGCTAATTAATTTTTGAAGTAATAGATAAATTAGCTTGTAGCTTTTTTTACCAGCTGAAATGATGCTATGAGGTGTTGAGGAACAGCTAAAATTTTCAGCTAAATTAGCTATTAGTCGAAACGTATAGCTAACAGCTTTAGCTGCGGTGATTTAGCTGTCAGAAGTAGCTATAGCTGTGGATGACAACTAATAGGTAACGGTAAAAATTGTATTTCTCCATACAAACATCTAGAAGCTAAACAGCATTTCAGTTTCAACTGGCAACAGCATTAGCTTTGGAACATTTTCTCTAATGAATTCCACTGATATGACCACAAAACCAATTTGACACTCTCTTTTCTCTAGCCACTTAAACATCAAATCTTGCAAAAATTTTCGGGTAAATTTAAATTTAAATTATGAAGTCTTGTTTTATTAGGTATTACTCTCGATAACCTTGAGAGCAGTTTTGTTAAAAATTAAAATTGCTTTAAATGACCGAAAAACTTTATTTAAATTGTTTGAATTTTTCACCTTTTGATCCTAAAAAAAAGGATTTTCTTGTGAGTGTAAGCCACGTTTGGAACTGTTTTAAACAGGATCACAAAACAACTTGAAACAAAACAAAAAAAAATCGATTTTTTTTAGTAATAATACAATATTAGGTATTACTAAAAAAATTCCTCTTTTTACTTAAAATTTTTCAGTGTTAGCTATTACTTATTAATTGTCGGCCACAGCTATAGCTATTAGCTTTAGCTGCTCATGGCAGCTGAATCACCGCAGCTAACGCTGGTAGCTACACTTTTCAAATAATAGCTAATTTAGGTAGAAATTTTAGCTGTTCTTGAACTACTATTAGCTAAATATTTAGTTGTTACCTCCGCCTAAATCGTAGCTAATTTTTGCCCAACACTGGCCCCAGGAGCCCTTTTATAAACCCAGGCATCAATTCCACCTTTCCCTCTTTTGATGGGAAAAACCGCGGCCTTTAAGTCGGTCTTGTGTATATAAATAATGAACGTTGTAGTTTTAATGTAATATAAAACCAAATTTAATATTATAATTTTGTCAGTAAATTCACTTTTAAACTCACACATTTTTACATTTACAAAAGTCGTAACGATAAGACTTAAATTTACAATGTGAAATTAGGTGAATCGATCACGGTTAAATACGAGTCTAGTTTGGACAATAGCAAGTACTCATGATCCCCATGAATGAAAATGTTCTCTCGCCAAATGTGCTATTTTCTCATTCATAACGGTGAAATAACGAATGTTTCAAACTTTAATATTCATTCCTTATCAAGAGTGCAATAGTCACAGATTCACCAACAAGCTTGGATCTCACTAAAGTGCTAAACTACCATAGGAAGAAAAACGTCTGCCAAGTGGGAGTGGCACATAGCTTCCTCGTATCCATAACCCGATAATATAGAAGATCCGATGCACAGTAGTTAATCTCAAAACACCAATCTCTAAGTACCTTTCACTACCCTCATAGGGGACCATCTACACGCTAATCTGGACAATCCTGAAAATTACATCTAATTCGGATGAAAAATGTAAGTGATTGGATCAAAAAAATTTCTTGGCTTGGTTGAGAGTCGAACCTGGGGCTTCTGGATGGGAGTCCAATGCGCTACCTTTGAACTATTGGGGCCGGGTGGTGGGATGTAAAGGATTTGAGATTCTCACGTCACACATGTTAAATTACGCAGGGAAGAATTGGGAGGGCGACAAATGCACAGCTGTTACAAGGATTTTACGTTTGCGCATGCGCAGAGGCTACTGTAAATTTTGAGGCCTTGATTTGCATTGGGGACCATCTACAACCTAATCTGCGTAATCCCTGAAAATGTCATCGAAATCGGGTAGAAAATGTGGAAGTTATGGCTGTTAGGTACAAGGAATTCACGTTCGCGCATGCGCATCGGCTACTATCAGTCCGGGGGTAATGATTTTAATTTTGGACCATCTACAACCTAATCCGCATAATCCCTGAAAATTTCATCGAAATCGGATAGAAAATGTGGAATGGGGTATTTCGGTGGGTCGGAAATTCAGGTTTTTGCCATCAAATTTGGATTCAGCACCCTTGAAAACCTATATACTACAACTTTAAGCCCAATGATTCTATAACATGTGGTAGAAAAATTAATTATTAGAGATAACACGTTTGAAAAAGGCGGGCCACTATAAATGCACACACACTAGGCAAGGACTACCCCGCGGACTACGCCGCGCGCGTGTGTGAGTAGAATTTTGTAGTATCCAAGACGTCCTCCAAGGGTTTCTGTGCATGGATACTTTTTTCAAAGACAGTTGGCTAGCTACGTCATGATTGGCTAGCTACGTCACACCGTTCAAATCTTCAACTTTCCTTAGCTTCTCTGATTTTATAAAAACATTTTCTCGACGAACAGACCCGATTACCGTTATTCCTGAGCCTTAAGGTTTGTTCCATGCGAGCTGAACTCATGAACCAGTTCGGCGCAGTGGCCACGCGCAGGGATGGGGGCAGGTGAAATGTGTTCCAAGCGGTCGAGTTCATGAACCTAACTTTTACTTTCTACTCGGACTGTACACTGAACCGTGTTCCAAGCCCGATGGGTTCATGAAATTTCTGCACCGAGTTCACGAAAATTCCGCACTATCTGAAAAGGAGGTGCAGCTTTGGGTTCGGGTGCAGAAATAAACGTCCATTTTTGTTTTTGGCGCAAAATTGAAGTTATTCGTTCTAAATCGTTGTTGTTTGATCGTTCCAAGCGTTTTATTCTGATTTTTTCTCTCCAATTTTTTTTTATTTCAAAAGTGTAGAACTCTCAACGAGAATAATGGATGTGAATAATTTGATTTATTCTTTATTATTCGATGAGGATAGCCTTCCACTGGAACAAATCCTCAGGACAGAAGAGGAAATTGCTGTCGTGTTCGACAACCGGATTTGTAATAAAAATGAAGATTATTTGAAAACAGTACTATTATACGACCATGTCCAATTTATAGATCATTTTAGGGTATCTAAAAATCGCGGAGGGGATCAACCACTCTGATACCGGGCCGTTTGCTTCCAATTGAGCAAGTACGTACATTTTAGCGAATTATTTAAGGTATTTTTTATTCATCAAGTGAATAATTTAGACAATTAGGTATTTAAAAGAGATTTGCCTGGGTTTAAATTTCAAAAATGCCCGAAAACACGTAAAACTCGCTAGCCCATACGGTCCAAAACAACCCGTCTAAATTTGCCAAGCAATGATCCAAAAAATCGAAGATAGGTATGTACCATAATATGGAGTGTCATTTTCCAGGTATCTAACCACGCTGGGTCGAATGTGAGCGGTCTCACATCACCAGCACTAGTAAAGAGTTCGTAGCCAGGGTTTGGTTTCAAAGAAGGAAACCTGGCAATTATTCGAAATTTCTCCCTTAATGGGAAAAACAATAGATCATGGATATGTCTAGGCAGTATTTTGTTCTCCATTAAGGGAGAAATTAGATGAAGGTTACCGACTTAATACTTGAAATGAACGTAGGAAGATGTGGGTAGGAAGAGAAAAAAAAACAACTTTTGTTCCACTTTTCGTGTTCCAAGCGATGAGTACACGAACTGAGAAATTTCTGCACCCGCTCTACACCTTCCCCCACTCCTCAATGAACTCACAAGAACCCGAACCTGCACTCGCACCTGCACTGCACCCGAAATCGCCTCGCATGGAACAAACCTTTACTCTTTTGAAAAAAAAAAAAAACATATTGTTTAGTAATGCATGCATTCCAGGGGACGTCCCATTGCATAAGTATTGGATCAGTTTAACCAGTTGTTAAGTGATAAAACTGTTTCACTCGATGTAATTTATTTATTACTTTAGGCAAGAAACACTGACCCCCCCCCCCCACCATTATCCACCTTAACATTTCCAGCGGCATGGGAGCCTCGAATCTGAAGAGCATTTTAAAATCCATGATCTACGATACCCAACATGCGAATTCGAGTTCACCCCCCCCCCCCCCCACTACACAACGCTGCCAGTCTAGCACCAAAGCGGAAATACGTCGTAACATTGAACTTTCATCTGTTAGTGTTGGTAGGCAGTCCGTCGAAGTTCACATCCGTATTCAAGGTGAAACACAAAAAAAAACACGAAATAAGCGGTTTATGGCACCATGGTGGCACCACAGTTAGTTGCATGGCGGTATAGAGAATAATTCATGAAAATCCGGAGGTATAATGAGAATTTTTCCTCAATTTCAAAGCTTGGGTAAAATTAGTAAAATTTGTAAGCAGTAAAGGAACTGAAATATTAAAAAATCGGATATTTTGTGAATATTATCCCCCACTCACCCCCTCCCCTTGCGAATTTTGGTACTCTGGTAAAATCATGTACAACTCGGAAGTTATTTGAGTCAAACAAAAAAAGAAACACGCAAATCGGTTGGAAATTGCGGCCTGGGCAGAGTTTACAAGATTATGCACGCAAATGCACGTTTTTTAAGCATTAACCCCCCCTTTCCCCCTCTTAAAAAGCAAAATCCAAAATTCCGGCGCCGTAGTGCACAACTAGATAGTTTTCCGCGTCGAAGAAAAAAAGAACCACGAAAATCGGTTGAGAACTAAGGCCTGGGCAGAGTACACAAGATTATGCCCAAAAACGCACGTTTTTCGAGCATTAACCCCCCCCCCCTTTCCTCCCCTTAAAAGGCAAAATTCGAAATTCCGGCGACGTAGTGCACAACTAGATAGTTTTCCGCGACGAACAAAAAAAGAACCAGGAAAATCGGTTGAGAACTAAGGCCTGTGCAGACGACACAAGATTTTGTTACACACACACACACACATACACACACACATACACACACACACACAGACATACACCTATGGTTTTTCCGTGGATTTGGATTCAGAATGGTCTAAAACGGATTACTGTGTGGTTATTTTTTTTTCTGTCGAGTGTTGTCCTCCTTCACCCCAGATCGATCGCATAAGGACGCCCAAGTCTTACTGTGGGACGTCCTAAAAATTGACTGAAATACCCCATTGATGATAGTGATCAAATCATCAATTTTGATGGCATTTGGTGGAGTTCACGAAGAACAGCCTTGTTGGCTGCCCTCATGACTACACAATAATCTGGCTTCTGGGGTTTAGGCGCCAGCACAACAGTTCTTATCATCTATCAAAGAACCCAATGATCGCAATCGACCGATTTCTACAGAAATACGTAGAAAATCACGATCATGTTCTTTCCTCTCAACAAAAAGTGGTCAGAAACACGATAGAAAATACTGAGGTGACAGTATAGGTCCCCAAACTGTCGGTCCCCGACTTGCCTGAAGTCAGTCAAATTTCCGGCAAGAAAAAAAAATTCACCAAGTTCTAGGTAGTGGGTTTGAGGTAGTTCTCCCAATGAGAATTTAAACAAAACTAACGATTCGGTAGATAGATAATCTGGAGAGTACGGAGTAGACTTACAAAATATGAAGGGGTACCTACTTGTATTTTGCGATTTGGTATTTGGGAAAATTTTAATGAAATTTTCCTTTCAATCGATTTCAAACGATTGAAAAATAAAATCGATCCCTCACTGTCGATAAAAATAATGTCCTCCAAAATCGAAATTTCTACTTGCGTTTCAGAGCTGTTTGAACAACTTTATTACCGTGTCTGTCTTTGGTCCGTCCTTCTAGAGCATAACTACTCGAAATAATAGTCCGACTTCCATACAATTTCCAGAATTGATGCAGGTTTGTCTCGAGGAGGTTCCCTATGAATTTTGCCAACATTGAACAAGCAGCAGCGTGTGCTCACGCTCAAACGTGATTTCACTCAAATTTCTCACGGCCAGTAGCTCGAAATCGCTCATATTAGGACGGTACTCGTCCTTTATGTTGATACGAAAATGTGAAAATTGATCAACGCAAATGAAACAGCAACAATTGTGTTGCTGTTTTCTGGCACAGAAAACGATTGTGAAAATAAACTTTGTATTTGGGAATTTATCAGCGATACTGCACAGTAATAATAATCAAGCATTTTTAAACCAACTAATTAAATTTGGCCACTTTATTTAATTTAGGGGAAGATGAGACACCCATTGTTTCTCCCAAACCAGTTAGTTTCCTTGATAGATAAATAGTACGCCTCCCACCGTCAATCAATCAGAACGCTACATCTGTTCCCAGCCTAAGCTTTTATAGCCCTGGGTTCCCAGCCAGACTCAGGGCTGTGAAGTCGAATATTGGGGAATTTGCCTCAATTTTAGATTCTGGAATTTCAAGTCAAATCCTATAATAGGGCCCTAGAATAACGTTTAACACTAGGAATAACCAAGGGGAAAAAATTACCGTAGGAGCAAATGCCTAAACAAGTGAAGCCTCTGTTAAAAAACACCGCGAAAATCGAGGAATATTGTTGACGTCATACGAAAAAAAAACGACGCGAAAACAACTCCAACAACAGACAGAGTTCTAGCACCGCCACACAAAACGATCCAGTTAAATGGCTACTCGAATAATGTGATTCAAATCTTGAAACTAAATAAGAGAAGATGAAGACTAATAATGCTTAAAAATGCTAATAATGCTTAAAGCTAATAAACTAGTAGGTAGAATCGTACTGTAAAAAAGTGAGTAATATTGTTTCTTTTGGTCACTTTTGTGTCTGAGTTCTTCCTGCCAGTTCGCGGCGCACTCTTGTGCGCACTACTTGTAAGCTAAAAGTTCGTGTATGTTCCGCTTCTGTGGTAAGCGCCACAGAACCTCCTTTGAAGTCAGATTGGTAGAATATTCGTTACGTTTCAAACATGGCTGCCTCTTACTCATTGCCACCACATTTAAAATTTCCATCTTCCTTAAATTCTCTAAATTTTTTGGAAGCGTTTTCGAGCAGCTCACTATGGTTTTATTCCATAAAAATAAACCCTCATTCGAAAAAAAAAATTGTGAGGCAAATTCCCCATTGATTATATACAAACGGTTGGTCCTACAAAGCTCTGAATGGTCACTTGAATATTTTCCATTCAGAGTTTGGAAAACTTCATTACTTTACACCCGTTTAAGTTGATTAAGAGTAACCAAGAGTTTCAAGACACAACTAGACCCTAATTGGAGTCTACAAACCAAATTTAATCAATTTTGGTCAACGGTTGGGGGCCAAACATGCAATTCTAGAATTCCTTGAAATATAAATTAAAAAATTATGAGTGGGTTATTAAAAAAAATTCTTGCACGATTTCAAAGATTATTTATTGCAAACAAAAACCTGGTCTCTTTTGAAAGTTTTCTAGCCCGAGTTTAAATTTCATCACTTTCATCAATGAGGAATTTCACCGATTTCTGTTTGCATTTTTCCTGAATAGTTAATGGTGTGGGATAGATGAAAATCGGGCTGATTTCGGAAAATAAGTCTCCTGTTATTTTTGGGAGACAATCAAAATTTTTTATTTCAAAACTAACCGGGAAAACGGACGTGAAGCGGGAACGCTCGCTGATTGGGCTGTTCGGATCGCCGTCTCCTCCTAGTGTTGCCCATTGGGACGACGAAATCGTGTTATCTAAGAGAAAAGTTATCAAACAAAAACAGAGGAAACCTAATTTTCCCCATCTCGCTTTTTCTATTTTTTTCTTCAGTTTTTCGATTTTGAACTTTACTGTTTCATGAAATTTTGCATCTGGGGACTATGGATTTCTCGATCTCAGCGCTTCAAGCGGCCGTAAATGAACTATTCCAGCATGACGTCATTTTCCCGGTTTTTTTAAACATTCGTATTTTCTACACTGTTTTTTTCATTCGTAAATTAGGAAGTTCGGGCTGAAAGTTTGCCTTAGGGGGTTTTTAGAGGAGCTGAATCCGATTTTGGGGTCAAAAATAGGAAATTCCGACATGGTGAAATTCCTCATTTCACCCCTTAGCATTGACTAAGAGTAACCAAAAGTTTTGAGTCAAAACTAGACCCTACTAGGGCCGCCCTAGTTGGAATCCATACATCCAAATAAATACAGGTAAATTAACTAACTCAATAAATGAAGTTTTTCTCTTGGACCTCCATCGTGGGTGATGTAATAGCGTCAATAGCTGAGTAGGTAGGACCGCCGCGACGCTCACCCAGTTATAACCCCATGATCATACTTCCCAATCAGCTGTATCATGTCTAACCTCCATTACATCACTTCCGCATCATCTCTTGTTGTGTTTAGTCGTTTATTCATGATTCCTTGATCCTCATATAAATAAATATCCATCATAATATTACATGGTGTCAGGTCGTGCCCGCGATCCGCGAAAATGCCTCCGAAAAGACAAAAACAGCCCGATTTCCGCGATGTGGAAGGTGGCGACGCCGAAGCCGGTCGTTTCACTCCGTCCAGTTTGAGGCCTCCGAAGCCGTTCGTGATTCCTCCAGACAACCCAAGAGCATGGTCGCTGTGGAAACAACAGTTCCAGTTCTACGCCATTGCCAGTCGTCTTGATTCACAGCCGGAATTGGTAAAGGTAGCAACTTTAATGTCTGTAATCGGGCCGGAGGCCTTACACATTTTCAATACTTTTACTTTCGATAACGAGGAACCAACACTCGCGGAGGTTCTTGAAGAATTTTCTAATTATTTTCTACCCAAATGTAACATTACCTATGAAAGATATGTTTTCAATATGTTACATCAACAAGATGGTGAAGGCTTTGACGAATTTCTTATCAGAATAAAAACTCAAGCTAAAAAGTGTGACTTCGGTACCTTGGAGCAAAGCTTAATTCGGGATAGGGTAGTCGTTGGAATCAACGATGATGAAGTCCGCAAAAAATTGTTGGTTATAACTAATTTAACACTTGATGAAGCAACCCGCATTTGTCAAACTGCTGAGCAAGCTAACATTCAACTTTCAAAAATGAAAATCAATTCTTCAACTAACATCGATGCTGTTCACATTGCCCCATCCACCCCAAAACAATCTAAAACAGTCAAAGATTGTGGGTATTGTGGAGGGTCACATCCCGTTCGCAGATGCCCGGCGTTCACGGTTATTTGCGAGAACTGTCACCGCAAAGGCCACTATACAAAACTTTGTCGTTCGTCGAGTCAAAACGATAAAATTCATAAACAGTCATCGCCTTCAAAAATGGTAAATACTGTTGAAGGGTTTGGCGAAGACGAGGAATTGTCAGTCAATGCCATTGCATCTTCAAATGACGAATGGTTAGAAAAAGTCCATTTAGAAAATTCCTCGATTAGCTTCACAGTAAAACTTGACACAGGTGCCCAATGTAACGTGCTACCCTATAACATATTCCGACAGTTACGTACAACTCTCGAACCATCACGAACCAAACGCTTATCAATGTACAATCGTGAGTGCAAAATTGACGTGCTAGGCCAATGTACTGTCCCGTTGCTTGTTCGAGGTCGTCCATTTCGTGTAATTTTCAGAGTAATAAATGAAAATTTCCAACCAATATTTGGACATAACGCATGTACTGTGACCGGTTTAATCAAACGTGTCGACGATATTGAAGCCACGGAATTCAATTGTATTCCAGATTTTGAATATGATATAGATTTGGTTCCCAATCCTCAACTCAAAATACTGCCTCCACGACGTATTCCTTACGCAATCCGTGATCAGATCAAATCAGAAATTGACAAACTCGTAAAAATGAAAATCATTCGCCCAATTACAGAGCCTACTCCCGCCGCATCTCCTCTGCTGATAGTGAAACAGGGGGATAAATTACGTATATGCATGGACCCGTCGGATCTGAACAAAAACATAGTTCGTCGACCATATCCTCTCAAAACAATTGATGAAATCGCTACCAAATTGTCAGGGTCAAAATGTTTTACGAAACTTGACTGCGAAAAGGGTTTCTGGCAGGTCAAAGTCTCAGAAAGAACTCAGAAATACCTTACAGTATCAACCCCTTGGGGTAGGTATTGTTTTCTTCGTCTTCCATTTGGAATTGCCTCTGCCCCAGAAGTTTTTCAGCAAATCATGTCATCATTACTCAGCGAATTCAATAACGTTGAGGTAGCGATGGATGACATCTTAATACATGCAAAATCTGAAACAGAGCTCCAGTCTATCACAGAGAGGGTACTCACCAAAATCCAACATAATAGAATTCGCTTGAATAAATCCAAATGCGTTTTTAATGCTCAACAGGTCAAATTCCTTGGCCATGTCTTATCCGAAGAGGGTATACACGCTGATCCCGATAAAATTTCTGCGATACAATCATTGAAAGTACCAACAAACGTTAAAGAAGTTCAACACATCTTGGGAGTTTCAGCATATCTAGGAAAATTCATCAATAATCTTTCAGAATTGACAAGTCCTCTACGCCTACTCACTGAAAAAAACACCGAATGGTTTTGGGGACCAGAACACTCTGCTAGTTTGAACAAATTGAAAGAAACACTAATGAGTCCTCCCGTTCTGGCGTATTTCAATCCAAAGAAAGAAATCTTACTTTCAGTTGATGCTTCCAGTTCAGCTATGGGTGCCGTGCTATTGCAGGATGGTCAACCCATTGCATATGCCACAAAAGCATTTTCCAAAAGTCAACAATTGTACCCACAAATTGAAAAAGAGGCTTTGGCTGTCCGCTTCGGACTTAAGAAATTTCATGAATACGTCTATGGTCGTCCTGTACATGTGCAATCAGATCATAAGCCTCTAGAAATCATATTTAAAAGATCTATACATTCAGCTCCTCCGAGACTACAGCGTATTTTATATGAAATTCTCCCCTATGATATTTCTCTGACCTACACAAAAGGTCAAGATTTGCCAATAGCAGATACTCTTAGTCGAGACTGCAACAACACACCGGTAGATGACAATGAAGATGAGCTTGAGGTTTTCTTCATTGCCCCAGTAACAGTTTCTGCACAACAAAGGTTCAAAGATTCCATCCAGAATGACATCATCTATCAAACACTGACCACCGTTATCCAAAACGGCTGGCCGAACAGCATCAATGAAGTTCCAGATCTAGTCAAACCATACTATACTTTTCGACAAGATTTATCCATTCACGATCACTACGTTCTGAAAGGAGATCAAATCCTCGTTCCTACTGGCGAACGTAAAAAAGTTTTGGAAATTTTACACTCAGGACATCCTGGAGTTAATCGTATGCTATCTAGAGCTCGCAGTTTTGTCTTCTGGCCAAAATATACGTCAGACATATCAGAATACTGCTCAAAATGTTCGGTATGCGGTTCTCATCAGCGCCAAAACATGGATGATCCAATCTTATCCAAGCCAGTTCCCCAACGTGCCTGGGAACGAGTCGCATCAGACGTTTTCTCGATAGGTAGCAAGAACTATCTCCTCATATGTGACAGTTACTCGGGGTACTACGATTTCGTCATGATGCCTAGCCTCAGTGCTAAGAATGTAATAGTACAATTCAAAAAATGGTTTGCAGTGCATGGTGTTCCCGACACGCTAGAAACTGATGGTGGAACCTATTATACATCCCATGAATTTACTAGCTTTGCAAACGATTGGAATTTTATTCAACAAATATCGTCACCTCATTACCCTAAAAGCAATGGACTTGCAGAAAAGTATGTTTCGACCGTGAAAAACATGATCAAAAAATGGGGTCGGACTAATTTGAAGACCGAGAAGACTGGAAGACTGGAAGACCCAAGGTCAAATGACTGATAACACGGACAAAAATAAAAGTCCGTAGACGATTTACCGAAATTCGCGATTTTTGACCCTATTACATAGACTAATGTACATTTACATGCAGAAATCAATGTAAATAAAGATTTTCTTGAACATACGTACTTTAACATACGTACTTTTATCAAATCACTCCTTCATCATAAAACACCAGTCATCAAAATCAGGCTTGCTGTATGAGGACGAATTTTGTCCGTAGATTTAGTTATTCCTCCTTTTTGTGCATATTTAGCCGTGTATCATGAATTTACTTCTTCCAAAACCAAGTACTGACTTCTCTCAATATACCTGATGGTTTCAATTCTCTTTTTCGTATTATTTTAAGCCGTACGAGGCAAAGAAGACCCAAGGTCAACCTCGGAATAAACTAAAAGTCCGTAGCGGACTTATCAACTATTTACCTACTGTTCTATGGGCATGTTTAGCTGTGTAACCCCTTCCAAAACAAAGTAATTACTTCTCTTAATATACCTGATAGTTTAAATTCGCCTTTTCTCATTATTTCAAGCCGTACGAGGCATAAAACACCAGTCTTCAAAATCAGGCTTGCTGTATGAGGACAAATTTTGTCCGTAGATTTGGTTATTCCTCCTTTTTGTGCATATTTAGCCGTGTATCATGAATTAACTTCTTCCAAAACCAAGTACTGACTTCTCTCAATATACCTGATGGTTTTAATTCTCTTTTTCTCATTATTTTAAGCCGTACGAGGCAAAGAAGACCCAAGGTCAACCTTGGAATGAAATGAAAGTCCGTAGAGGACTCATCCACAATTTACCTAGTCTTCTGCGGGCATATTTACCTGTGTATCCTCTTCTAAAACAAAGTACTTACTTCTCTTAATATACCTGATAGTTTAAATTCGCCTTTTCTCATTATTTAAAGCCGTACAAGGCATAAAAGACCAGTATGTCATAGCGGACTTATCAACTATTTACCTACTGTTCTATGGGCATATTAAGCTGTGTAACCCCTTCCAAAACAAAGTAATTACTTCTCTTAATATACCTGATAGTTTAAATTCCCTTTTTCTCATTATTTAAAGCCGTACGAGGCATAAAACACCAGTCTTCAAAATCAGGCTTGCTGTATGAGGACAAATTTTGTCCGTAGATTTAGTTATTCCTCCTTTTTGTGCATATTTAGCCGTGTATCACGAATTAACCTCTTCCAAAACAAAGTACTGACTTCTCCTAATATACCTGATGGTTTACATTCTCTTTTTCTCAATTTTTAAAGCCGTACAAGGCATAGAAGACCAGTCTTCCAAATCCAGAAGACCCAAGGTCGAGAAGACCCAAGGTCGAGAAGACCCAAGGTCAAATGAGTGATACCACGGACAAAAATAAAAGTCCTTAAAGGACTTATAAACAATTTACCTATTCTTCTTTGGGCATATTTAGCTGTGTAACCTCCTCCAAAACATAATACTAACTTCTCTTAATATACCTGATAGTTTAAATTATCTTTTTCTCATTATTTGAAGCCCTACGAGGCATAGAAGACCAGTATTCAAAATCAAGTGTGCTGTATGAGGACAAATTTTGTCCGTAGATTTGGTTATTCCTCCTTTTTGTGCATATTTAGCCGTGGATCATGAATTTACTTCTTCCAAAACCTAGTACTGACTTCTCTCAATATACCTGATGGTTTTAATTCTCTTTTTCTCATTATTTTAAGCCGTACGAGGCAAAGAAGACCCAAGGTCAACCTTGGAATGAAATGAAAGTCCGTAGAGGACTCATCCACAATTTACCTAGTCTTCTGCGGGCATATTTACCTGTGTATCCTCTTCTAAAACAAAGTACTTACTTCTCTTAATATACCTGATAGTTTAAATTCGCCTTTTCTCATTATTTAAAGCCGTACAAGGCATAAAAGACCAGTATTCAAAATCAAGTGTGCTGTATGAGGACAAATTTTGTCCGTAGATTTGGTTATTCCTCTTTTTTGTGCATATTTAGCCGTGTATCATGAATTAACTTCTTCCAAAACCAAGTACTGACTTCTCTCAATATACCTGATGGTTTCAATTCTCTTTTTCGTATTATTTTAAGCCCTACGAGGCAAAGAAGACCCAAGGTCAACCTCGGAATGAACTAAAAGTCCGTAGCGGACTTATCAACTATTTACCTACTGTTCTATGGGCATGTTTAGCTGTGTAACCCCTTCCAAAACAAAGTAATTACTTCTCTTAATATACCTGATAGTTTAAATTCGCCTTTTCTCATTATTTAAAGCCGTACGAGGCATAAAACACCAGTCTTCAAAATCAGGCTTGCTGTATGAGGACAAATTTTGTCCGTAGATTTAGTTATTCCTCCTTTTTGTGCATATTTAGCCGTGTATCATGAATTAACTTCTTCCAAAACCAAGTACTGACTTCTCTCAATATACCTGATGGTTTCAATTCTCTTTTTCTCATTTTTTTAAGCCGTACGAGGCAAAGAAGACCCAAGGTCAACCTTGGAATGAAATGAAAGTCCGTAGAGGACTCATCCACAATTTACCTAGTCTTCTGCGGGCATATTTACCTATGTATCCTCTTCTAAAACAAAGTACTTACTTCTCTTAATATACCTGATAGTTTAAATTCGCCTTTTCTCATTATTTAAAGCCGTACAAGGCATAAAAGACCAGTATTCAAAATCAAGTGTGCTGTATGAGGACAAATTTTGTCCGTAGATTTGGTTATTCCTCTTTTTTGTGCATATTTAGCCGTGTATCATGAATTAACTTCTTCCAAAACCAAGTACTGACTTCTCTCAATATACCTGATGGTTTCAATTCTCTTTTTCTCATTTTTTTAAGCCGTACGAGGCAAAGAAGACCCAAGGTCAACCTTGGAATGAAATGAAAGTCCGTAGAGGACTCATCCACAATTTACCTAGTCTTCTGCGGGCATATTTAGCTGTGTATCCTCTTCTAAAACAAAGTAATTACTTCTCTTAATATACCTGATAGTTTAAATTCTCTTTTTCTCATTATTTCAAGCCGTACGAGGCATAAAACACCAGTCTTCAAAATCAGGCTTGCTGTATGAGGACAAATTTTGTCCGTAGATTTAGTTATTCCTCCTTTTTGTGCATATTTAGCCGTGTATCATGAATTAACTTCTTCCAAAACCAAGTACTGACTTCTCTCAATATACCTGATGGTTTCAATTCTCTTTTTCTCATTATTTTAAGCCGTACGAGGCAAAGAAGACCCAAGGTCAACCTTGGAATGAAATGAAAGTCCGTAGCGGACTTATCAACTATTTACCTACTGTTCTATGGGCATGTTTAGCTGTGTAACCCCTTCCAAAACAAAGTAATTACTTCTCTTAATATACCTGATAGTTTAAATTCGCCTTTTCTCATTATTTAAAGCCGTACAAGGCATAAAAGACCATTATTCAAAATCAGGCTTGCTGTATGAGGACAAATTTTGTCCGTAGATTTGGTTATTCCTCCTTTTTGTGCATATTTAGCCGTGTATCATGAATTAACTTCTTCCAAAACCAAGTACTGACTTCTCTCAATATACCTGATGGTTTTAATTCTCTTTTTCTCATTATTTTAAGCCGTACGAGGCAAAGAAGACCCAAGGTCAACCTTGGAATGAAATGAAAGTCCGTAGAGGACTCATCCACAATTTACCTAGTCTTCTGCGGGCATATTTACCTGTGTATCCTCTTCTAAAACAAAGTACTTACTTCTCTTAATATACCTGATAGTTTAAATTCGCCTTTTCTCATTATTTAAAGCCGTACAAGGCATAAAAGACCAGTATGTCATAGCGGACTTATCAACTATTTACCTACTGTTCTATGGGCATATTAAGCTGTGTAACCCCTTCCAAAACAAAGTAATTACTTCTCTTAATATACCTGATAGTTTAAATTCCCTTTTTCTCATTATTTAAAGCCGTACGAGGCATAAAACACCAGTCTTCAAAATCAGGCTTGCTGTATGAGGACAAATTTTGTCCGTAGATTTAGTTATTCCTCCTTTTTGTGCATATTTAGCCGTGTATCACGAATTAACCTCTTCCAAAACAAAGTACTGACTTCTCCTAATATACCTGATGGTTTACATTCTCTTTTTCTCAATTTTTAAAGCCGTACAAGGCATAGAAGACCAGTCTTCCAAATCCAGAAGACCCAAGGTCGAGAAGACCCAAGGTCAAATGAGTGATACCACGGACAAAAATAAAAGTCCTTAAAGGACTTATAAACAATTTACCTATTCTTCTTTGGGCATATTTAGCTGTGTAACCTCCTCCAAAACATAATACTAACTTCTCTTAATATACCTGATAGTTTAAATTATCTTTTTCTCATTATTTGAAGCCCTACGAGGCATAGAAGACCAGTATTCAAAATCAAGTGTGCTGTATGAGGACAAATTTTGTCCGTAGATTTGGTTATTCCTCCTTTTTGTGCATATTTAGCCGTGGATCATGAATTTACTTCTTCCAAAACCTAGTACTGACTTCTCTCAATATACCTGATGGTTTCAATTCTCTTTTTCTTATTATTTTAAGCCGTACGAGGCAAAGAAGACCCAAGGTCAACCTCGGAATAAACTAAAAGTCCGTAGCGGACTTATCAACTATTTACCTACTGTTCTATGGGCATATTTAGCTGTGTAACCCCTTCCAAAACAAAGTAATTACTTCTCTTAATATACCTGATAGTTTAAATTCTCTTTTCTCATTATTTAAAGCCGTACGAGGCATAAAACACCAGTCTTCAAAATCAGGCTTGCTGTATGAGGACAAATTTTGTCCGTAGATTTAGTTATTCCTCCTTTTTGTGCATATTTAGCCGTGTATCATGAATTAACTTCTTCCAAAACCAAGTACTGACTTCTCTCAATATACCTGATGGTTTCAATTCTCTTTTTCTCATTATTTTAAGCCGTACGAGGCAAAGAAGACCCAAGGTCAACCTTGGAATGAAATGAAAGTCCATAGAGGACTCATCCACAATTTACCTAGTCTTCTGCGGGCATATTTACCTGTGTATCCTCTTCTAAAACAAAGTACTTACTTCTCTTAATATACCTGATAGTTTAAATTCGCCTTTTCTCATTATTTAAAGCCGTACAAGGCATAAAAGACCAGTATTCAAAATCAAATGTGCTGTATGAGGACAAATTTTGTCCGTAGATTTGGTTATTCCTCTTTTTTGTGCATATTTAGCCGAGTATCATGAATTAACTTCTTCCAAAACCAAGTACTGACTTCTCTCAATATACCTGATGGTTTCAATTCTCTTTTCGTATTATTTTAAGCCTACGAGGCAAAGAAGACCCAAGGTCAACCTCGGAATGAACTAAAAGTCCTTAGCGGACTTATCACTATTTACCTACTGTTCTATGGGCATGTTTAGCTGTGTAACCCTTCCAAAACAAAGTAATTACTTCTCTTAATATACCTGATAGTTTTAAATTCTCTTTTTCTCATTATTTCAAGCCGTACGAGGCATAAAACACCAGTCTTCAAAATCAGGCTTGCTGTATGAGGACAAATTTTGTCCGTAGATTTAGTTATTCCTCCTTTTTGTGCATATTTAGCCGTGTATCATGAATTAACT
>CM019182.2:54297415-54321341 GCA_009739505.2 Apolygus lucorum
GATTGCTCAGTTCAGTGGCGGCTGGTCAGGGTAGGCAAGGTAGGCACCGCCTAACCTGCAATCTATACTTAAAAAACGCTTAATTGAAAAAAAATATTTTAATTAAAAAATAAAAATAAATAAAATTTTTGAAAAAAAGTTGAGTTTTCTTTTCTACATTAAATTAATTATTCTTCGAAGTTGCTGAGTAATGGTTATAGAACTCAATCTCACTTTGCTCAATGGGAAATAAAGTCAACTTGAAAGTGGAATGAACCAGCAGAAGGAACCGTTCTATGAACCAGCAGAAGGAACCGTCCTATGAACCGTTCTATGAACCAGCAGAAGGAACCGTTCTATGAACTACACCCCCTTCCCCCCGCCATAAGAGCGAGGAACAAAGGCTCCTTAGGCGAAAGCGCGTTTTCGCCTGACATGCCATTCATCAGAAAAAGAATCCATTGATAAAGAATAGGCTAAGATAGACGATCCCCTCCCACTAGTTAGGCGATGGGAGCTTGGAGGGGAGTTTCGCCTTTCCCGATTTCGCCCTCCCCTCTAAGCCACCCCAGTGTTAACTTCTCCCAGAGTTGACAACCCTACTGATAAATCCGTATATCTACGAATTTTTGGTTCTCATCCCAAATAACCGATTTTTCATCAAAATCAAGGGATTTTTTGACTTGATTCATTTTTTGAACTCTCGAGCTTTGTATAGTATTTATAAAACGTAAGGATTTTCACTCTTAATCTCGGATTTTTCAAGGGTTAATTAGGCTTGAGTATGGAGAAATCTACCCATAGGGTTGGCAACTCTGTACTTCATGCCTTCTTCGTATTTACCCTTCCCCTCCTTTCTTATCAGAACTCGGTCTGAACTTTTTGCCCTTTGCCTTCGACTGTTTACCTTCCGTTTTAATTTTCTCGGTGGCATTCGCGTTTGTGATCGTGATATCGTGATGGATGTTATTTTAGCCCTGCTTGATCAGCCATTCTCGCGATGGAAAGAAGAAGATAAGCAAATCTTGGTGAGAAATGGACGGCCAATTCCGCAGGTTAATTTATCTAGTAACGACCACAAACAAGGTAAAACCTATACTCGTACTTTCACTAGATCCTGGCTCGATAAATACAAATGGATTTGTATAAGTTCTTCCAAAAATGCATTATTCTGTTGGCCGTGTTTATTGCTGAATAATTGTAAAAGTCCGTGGAATTCTTGTGGCTATTCTGACCTCAAAAATGTATCTACTGCCATAAAAAAACACAATGACTCGAAAGATCATTTAGGTGCCACAGTTTGTCTGAAAAGACTCGAAAATAACTGTTCAACCGTTGCCGAAATGCTTGATGTCCATCATAAAATCAGCAAGGCTGCATTTAATGATAAAGTTAGTCTGAATCGTAGGGTAATGGCAAATATAATAGACACAGTTATTCTTCTTGGAAAAACTGAGCAGCCTTTCAGGGGTCATGATGAATCAACAACATCTTTGAACAAAGGTAATTACGTTGAGACATTACAAACTCTTATTGATCACAATTCAGCTGATGTGAAAATTCATTACAATTCTATGAAGTCCATTTTTTCTGGAAATTCCAAAACTATACAGAATGAAATTATTGAAGTTTTAAACACAGTCTTGCAGGAATCAATAACATGTGCTATTGATGGGGCTCCATTCTTTTCTATTCAAGTAGATGACACTACTGATATCACCCAAAAATGCCAATGTACCATGATTGTTAGATTCGTTAATCCTATTGGTGAAATTGTTGAACATTTTCTGGGCTTCGTTGATGTTAGTACAGGCCGAGATGCTCAGAGTATGTTTGTACATCTCAACAATCAACTTTCGAAGTACAGTTATAAGGATAAGCTTGTTGCCCAGTGTTACGACGGTGCTAGTGTGATGTCTGGTCATCTGAATGGTCTGCAGAGTAAAGTGAAAGAAGTTGTCCCACAAGCATTGTTTGTTCACTGCTATGCTCATCGACTTAATCTCGTACTTCAAGACAGCTGTAAAGGAATTCGCGAATGCCGTATATTTTTTGCTACCCTTTCTGGAATTTCCACTTATTTTCATGGTTCGTCAACAAGGACACAGGTAGTTGATAGAATTGTTGGCAGGAGAGTACCACAAGTCGGAGCGACCAGGTGGTGCTCTAGGTCCAGAGTCATATCATTGATAACATCAGAGTGGGAAAGTTTCATACTAGTTTTTCAGGAATTAATCCAAGATCCGTCCTCCACGAATGAAACCACTCTTGGAGCAGATGGATTTTTGGGAAAATTTAATGATTTTGATTTTGCATTTATGGCACAAATTTTCAATGACATATTCATCCATACTGATATTCTTTTTGATGTGCTTCAGAAAAAATCTCTGGATGTCACGTACTGTTTGAGAAAATTAATGAAACCAAAATTTTGATTGAAATTAAGAGAAGTGAAGACCATTTTCAAAAATTCTATGACCTGATATCTCAAACCTTAGATATTCCTTGCAAAAGAGGAGTGTCAAATCCAGAATCGCATAAATTTAATTTAAAACGTTTATATTTTGAAATTATTGATTTTATTACCTCTCAAATATCTTTAAGGTTTGGTGATATGAATAAGCTGAAGTTTTTTGAATTGGCAGATACTTCCTCTTTTTCAAAATACTGTGATAACTTCCCTTCTGACGCATTGAAAGCACTTAGCACTGCCTATCCTTCTTTATTCTTAGATCTAACTAAATTGAAAAATGAGTTATCATTCATCTATCACGATAAAGACATGAACAAACTGTCCCCACAAAATATTCTGAAATATCTGGTTGAAAAGGATTTACAAGG
Organism: Apolygus lucorum; assembly: GCA_009739505.2. Lineage (NCBI taxonomy): Eukaryota > Metazoa > Arthropoda > Insecta > Hemiptera > Miridae > Apolygus > Apolygus lucorum. The sequence goes on from CM019182.2 coordinate 54,300,236, forward strand.
CGTACTTAGCGAGGGTCACAAATTCTTTTCATTGATTTTAACAATACCATCTTCCTCGTCGTCCGCAGAGCGAAGCTTCTCATGCTTGAAACGGGTAAAAACGTATTTGAGAAATACGATGGGCCAAGAAAGACTTAGTGCATTGGCGACGTTTTCCATAGAAAAGAGATTATTGATGGATTTAAAAGCGAATGGGGCTCTTCATGAAGTAGTTATAGAGAATTATGCTAATCTTAAAGACAGAAAGATAGATCTCATCTTCAAACTCTAGTCATGAAGTAGTTATAGAGAAGTATGCCTATCTTAAAGGCAGAAAGATTGATCTCATCTTCTAACTCTAGTCATGAAGTAGTTATAGAGAAGTATGCCTATCTTAAAGATTGGAAGATTGGACTCATCTACTAACAAAGCCTGTAGGACAACGCCTCTCTTGTAGGATGGGTGCTACCACATATATATATAATATTACCTAGATCAGATCCCAATTCAGATGCATGCCATATCTAGTATGTACGATGGTATCTCTGATCTTATAGGATCATTAGGTATTTAACCCCTACTAAGAGGAATATTTAAGAGTGGTTGAGTTATTGGAAGTATAATAATGAAGTCAATAGACTGAAGGAGGTCTGATAACACAGTCTGAAAAAAACAATTATGCTGTGATAATGCAAATTACCTAGTTTACCAAAGTCACCTAATTTTCAAACAAGTAAGCTACTGACGGGACCAAACGTACCTTCCTTCAGTTTCCTATAAAATGGTTAATCTGTCTTTTGGTAAGATCCACATGGATGGGTGGTTGGGGTGGATCGGGTGGGACACGGATCTGGTGCGCCTCCCCGGGGCGTGTCCTGGTTACTGGCCCTTTATACATTGAAAGGGCTTGCTGAGCACCAGATGTATCATTGATTAATATAAATAATTAGTGATCAATAAATTCATGAAATTACTGTCAGTTCATTGAAATTGCAATCGTTGTCTGAGATTCAGTAGCTTTCTTGTTCCATGAGTCCATCTACCGACCCCCCCCCCCCTTTTAAGCTTACGTTGTCGCCTACCCTGTAATGATCTATCAGAGCCGCCACTGGCTCAGTTATTTGTATTTCAGAGTTGAGCAAAACCTATTTTACCATACGTATTTCTGAGTTCTATTTCTTGAGTATTTCTGAGTATGTTTTTCATTGAAAACTTTTTAGATACACCAGGAGATGAAGTTGAGGTATCTCACTCTGACCAAAAACATAAGAAAATTGATAAATATTGAGTTTTTCGGGAGGAAGTACCGAAAAGAGCGCCGCGCTCCTGGGTAACCTTTTGCGAGTGAGATTAGGTCTACCACTGGAGGGTTAAATACTGGTTGCTAAGAGTTGAGTACCCCTACTACTCAAAGAAGACCTGTTTTGCGATTCACACTCGTGTTTCTGTTTTATCGTACGATCAACCCTCAAGTTCTCATAGTGGGCGAACGGTTTTGGTCCTACATAGCTCTGGGGAAAGTAGGCAACGTCTCCAGCTCAGTCTGTGAGCCTGGGCAAACGTGAATGGGGTGTGCGCATGGGTCGAAAAACTGTGTCATATCCTATTTTTAACGTAAAACTAGACCTCACTCTTTTTTACAAACCGAATTTTTACACGCAACCGCGACCTTCTAGCGTGTAGGTAAATCTTTTCCGGTACTTGAGTATTAAACAGAGGCCACCTAACCTATAGAAATATTTCGTACTGGATACCAAAAATAACTACATAATTGGAAAGAACACACTTTAATAGATTTACAGGTGAAGTTTAGAATTAATCTGACGCCTGGTTCTGACGTTGTGCAACCCAGAACGCAGCAATGTCGGTCAGGATGGAGTTGAAAGCATCGCGCCGCGATGACAGGTAATGGCGCGCGCTCCGGTCAACGACCCTGACCTTGGCCTACTTGGAGGGGATTCTGCGAGTAGACACATGACTCATCTGATAACGCTCGACTCACAACAATACTAGAATAGTTCTACTACAACATCTATAACAATTTAAACCTTCTATAAGTGCCAGCGACGCATTTCGTAATGGTGGCCTCGGTTAATACTCAAGTACCCTCTTTTCCTATGAATTTTTAAAAGTTTCGACCGTTTATGACGTCACAGAGGGCTGTGGGAGTCCCGCCCAGGCGAGAGGGGCGCGTGACGTCATAAACGGTCGAAACTTTGAAAAATCATAGAACAGATCTACTCATCGCTATAAGGTCGCGGTTGGTGCCGAAATTCTCAGGATGTAGTCTAATTTCGATTAAAAATTTCTAAAAAAATCAAGTCAGCACCCTTCATTTCTTGTAATATACATAACTTCTACATTTTTCATCCAAATTCGATGAAATTTACAGGGATTGTGGCGGGTTGGAGTGTAGATGTTCCCCTATGAAAATCATAGCTCCTGGATCGATAGTAGCCACTGCGCATGCGCCAAAGTGAATTCCTTGTAATAGACATAACTTCTACATTATCTTCCCGAATTCGATGATATTTTCAGAGATTGTGCGGCTTAAACGTGTAGATGGTCCCCTATTAGGGTAGTGCAAGGTACTAAGTGATTAATGTTTTGAAATTAGCTACTTTACATCGTATCATCCTTACAACCGGATTAAGGATACGAGGAAGCTAAGTGCAACACCCACTGGTTCATAATACGTTCCCTTTTAATTATCGAACAAGTTGGCAAAGAGAAAAGGATGAAGGGAGCCGGGCAGGTCCGATCTTTACCTACCAAACACTACCAATCTCAATAGAACTGGAGAACCGCCATTCATTTTACTGAGTCAAGGTTCATTCTCTCTTCTGAATGAACCGACTCAATAGCGAGCAACCCATCTCTTCAAACCAATAGAACATTCTCTTACTCGTAGCTAAGGTATGGAAATCAATTGATCCGCACATCTTCAGGTTCTAGGAAAGTTATTAATTTGAATCCATTTAACTCGTTTTCCAAACCAAACTTTATTCTGCAAAAATATGGAACCAATACAAATGTTGTTGCCAATATGGTACACAATTCTCCTGGGATTTTTCCATTTTATGGATGACGATATTTAATGGGTAATTCAATAAATTTTAATAGCTAACTAGACAACTAATAGAAACATCCAACAAAAATGCAAAGATAATATTCTAGGTACTCTACTCTTTACCCATCCAAGGTTATTAGCTGGCTGATCTACCCATTCAAACTAATTAAGTATAAAACTATTCATAATCATTACAAATTTTAATCTTGACTTCATCCATTTTCGACGAAGATACCTCAGGACTCGGTAGTTCACTGAGTAGGTATTAACAACAGATAAACTTGGTTCGTAAGCATTGATAAAATGCATCATATTCCACTGCTCAATATTATTAATATTAAAGTCAGCAGAGACGTGATGATGAACCTGGGCTGGATGAAACGTCATAAACAGAGCAGGGACAAGCAAAACAATGAACAACTGTAACTGTACCTTGTGTGCCTTCTTTCGAGGAGGGTTTTATTTATTCCTCCATACTAGTAGAATAGACTGAGCATATTATGGTATATATTTTATCACTAAGGAAACACCGAATTTTGGGAGAGCTTAGTAGAAGATTTTGTTTTCAGATGGTAGCTACACCACAAACCTAATGATAAGGTTTCATACTATGAAGGACTACCAATTCAACGATTGGAATGGGGTAAACTTTGGTAATAATAACCTTGGCTTTCTATGATCCTTCTCTCCTTTCTATGAGAAATACATATTTCTTGCCTATATTGATGAGAACCTTATCTTATAACTACCTATTGTGTGCCATAGAGACTCGCGAGAGTTCATTATTATTCATCTTTAAGAAACTACAGTTTTTTCAGACTTTTAGGCTCCCTTTGGAAGTTAAGATTGCACCTGACCCCGAGTCTGTACGGAGGTACCTACAAATAAACTCGGAAAAATAGGTTCCATTAACCCTTAATTTCTAACTTGTTCAAGAAATTTGCTTTTTTGGATTTAAAAAAATAATGTTAGATGCATTTTGAAAAATCAATAGAATATTTGAGCGAAAGGAACCTCAAAGGCCCTATTACTCTGTGTCAGCTCAAGAGCGATCTTTCCAAGGGATGCACTAGCGCTATATGCGTCAGCAGAATCCGTCAATAAAGACAATTTTTTTTGGAGTAGAAGAAGGAAACTTGGAAAAATTCTTGGTGGGATGTCAGTTATTTCTCTCAAAGTGCAGAACCAAGGAATAAGGTGGAGAAGGATTGCTTCATAGAGAGATCTGTGCTGCCTTACATCTCTGACGAGGAAACCCAACTAATAAGCTACAATGTGAGAAATTAGGGTAGAAGGTACCTCGAAGGCCTTATTAAAGTCTGTCAATGTTGAATCATCGAAAATTAACTTCCCGCGACCGGGTATCGATCTCCTATCGTTCCAATTCTGAATCAGAGCTCCTACCACTGAGCTAAGGAAGTGAATGGACAGAAATGCGAAGAGGTAGCTGATCACATCTCTCTCCCGTTAGGAAATCTTAGGTACTCCGTTACCTAGTCAGGGAGGTGAGAAGCAGCTTTGATTTTTTACAACCCAGTGAGAACGCTCTATTTTTGACTGGCTTCAGAGTTTTGTTGTTATTCCTTCTGAATGGGGCGAGGAATCTGCTGACCTCAACGTTTTGTCCTAATAGGCGGTGGCTCGACTCGTGTCTTGGTGGGAGTTGTTTTGATGACCTAATCTTAATTAATTATTGTTCTCAGAGAAATGCTGAGACCTTTTGGGTCCTACTGACTGCGCCAGGTTGTTAAATCCTGTTACCTAGACCTTTACAACTTTTAAGGGGAACTGAAGGTAAAAATAAACTGCTGGAAACAACGGAAGGGAAAGACACCTATATTCGGGCCACTGGTTTCACACGAGTGGACCACCACAGGCCTACAGCAACCGTCACAGGACCGCCCCCCTCTTCTCCTTTTCTTCCACACCAGCAGCTAGGTGACGTCCCTTTCCGAGATTCCCGCCCTGTAAGAGTGACAATGTTGTTCGTCCACAACATCAACTCGAGAATTATTTTGTTTTTTCTTTGAATTAGGTATTATGTTTTTATTATAACGTTTTCTTACACAACCGATAGTAGTAGTTGGAGTATCAAGATAGCCCAGTTAAAATCAGTTGATGCAACTGTTTCAGGTAAAAATCGGACTTCCAAAAAGATACCTCAGGATATTAAGGGTTAAGAGAGAGCAACGATTTATAGATATCTATGTTTTCAACTCACGTGGCAGCGTTATAGTACCTGTGTAATTGGCTGGGATGTTGGCTACATGTTGTACAACCTATTCCTTCATTGTAGAACTGGCTTTCTGGTGGGCATTTTTTTCCAACACGAGTTGTGACAGGTACCTCAACTATGAAGGACCCTCTCTACACCCTTGTGGCGATAGCACGCCTGTTCACCATTTTTAAGGTAATTAAGTAGGTACTGATTGACAGCATGAGACCTACAAATTTTTCCGAAGTTATCAATTCCCAATAAGAATTATTAATAATAATCAAACAACTTAATCAAACACCAACACCACCAAGAATATGCAAACGTACCTGAAAGTAAATGGGATGCTTCTGTAGAAAAGAAAAAATGTCCATTCCCACAAAATTACTAACGAAAACAAAGAAATATAACGAACAATTGAACTGCAGTTCCCGTCATCATAGAAGGACTCACTACGCCACCTGTTGAGAGTTGCGTGGAAGCCTGGTGGCAGGGAGCGAGATGCGGAGGCGCCCTAGCGGCGGACCGGCGAACGGACGATAAGACACAGGAGTCTCGCTAGAGGGCAGTGCAGGATGAAGGCAAAAGGACTCTACTGAGTGTCTCACACAACGGAAATTTACTCGGTCATTCAGATTTGACAGAACCAATCAAGCTTAACATGGTATATAATACTGACTGGCCTTAACTGACTAGTGCAAGCTTCAACCCCTTAGGACTTACAAAGGAGTATCACTTATTCCATTGTGAAATCCAAAATTTTTTTGAATAGATTGTAATATAGAGGAAGAACCTCTTATCAATCTCTGCCAATTTAGAAAGAACATCATAAAAAGAAAACTGACTACTATAAATTTATTCTGGAAATTACAATCATTAAAAAGGGGAAATTAATACCAAAGAGGCTACACTGAAGTTCTATTCAACATGCATACCAGAAGTTCCTGCTTCCTGTTTACTGCTGAGATTATAGCTGAACCTCCAGTCCAGATTCCTGTTCTGTTTCACTGAGTTAATAGCTGAAGTTCCATTCCAGACTATTCTTCGAAGTTCCTGCTGAAATCCCTACAGAAGGGTGAATCAAGATTTCTACCAGAAGTTCCTGCTTTGTTAATTTTTCTAAGTCATAGTTGAAGCTCCAGTCCAGATCACTTCAAGAAGGTCCTTCTAACATCTCTACTCAAAGGTGGAATTCAAAGTCCTATCAGAAGTTCCTGCTTCCCACTGGGTTCACAGCTGAAGTTCCAGTCCAGATTACTACAAGGAGTTCCAGCCAACATCTTCCCTGAAGTTCCTGTCAGATGCCAATATAACCTTCCAAGAAGCTAGGATAATTAAATGATAGGGTCTGATTTGTTAGAATAAGTTTCTTCCTATCAAGGTACCTTGTTAAGTTAGAGAAAAAATATAAAAAAAAAAAAAAATAAAGAAAACCAACAGGAAAGAGAAAGTGCCATTTCCAGGAAAAGGATTTAGTGGCTGGTTGTATGGGGAGGTTTGGAGACCAGTAGTAGTCTGCGTTCTCTCTTTCCTGGCTGGGAAGTATTTCAACGGTTTTTCCCCATAACCCTTAAAAAACCGTTACACCCTTCTAACCTTTTGTAAATCAAATTTTCATTCTTCTGTTCATTAGCTAATTACGGTATTTAACTTATATATATGGCTTGTAGGCACTTGATAGCTTCCGAGTACACCTGATGTTGAATTAAATTCAAGGCTGCATCCTGAGCGCTCCGTCCAAACGGATGACCTCCCCGTTCATCAGAGGATTCTCCACGATAGACTGGACGAGCATGGCGAACTCTTCAGGGTTCCCGAGACGCTTGGGATGCGGGATGGTGCTTGCCAGGAACTTCCTGACCTTTTCAGGAAGAGCTGCCAGGAGCGGGGTGTCAAAAAGCCCTGGAGCGATAGTGCAGACTCTGATTCCCTGCGACGCCAGGTCTCGAGCTATTGGCAGCGTCATCCCTACAACTGCACCCTGTAATCCAACAACACCAGCTCTCAGTAATTAATCTGTAAGTGTAAATTCGTAAAAATAAAAAATAATTTTAAGTAAAAATATATCATTTGAGTGCAATATATTAGATTACCTTTATTATCATATGATATATTAAAATAAATTTAAGTACATACTATAGTATAATATATAATAATAAGTGTAAATTTCTAAATATAAAACATAATTTTTATTGTATGATGAATAAATTAATGAGGTTTCATCTCAGGACCCCTTCCTAGCACTATTCTTGGCAAAGTTTCATATACGTATGATACCTACCACCTTTTATCGATTTTTAAAAATTTCGGCAGGGTAGCTTAGAACTTTGCAAAACCCTGTGCATCTCTTCTTTATGATTTCAGGTTTAAGTTGGGAACATTGTTCAGAAGGTCCTCCTAGAAAAGGATAATCTGTTTTTGTGAGGGAAGGTCTTGTTGGTCAATCACTTTAAAAGAACACAGCTTTTCATTGTCACTACCTACCAACCATTGGTCCTACCTACCTCTACCCAAAAATCATTATTCGCTTCACAATCAAGTTGCAAATGTCAACGGAGATTCACAATCTTTGGTGATTCACACTCACGATACTGATTTATCACTGGTTTGTCCTTCAGAGCTCTTGGTATGGGTAGTCTCAAAAAATGCAATACCTACTGTTTTAAATTTATGAAAATAACAATAAAGTGTTATTGGCTCAAAAAATTCAATACCTGCTGTTTTAAATTTATGAAAATAACAATAAAGTGTTATTTTCAAAAGTGACTGTAGATATTCGAGAAATGACCTAAACGACAATGTGAGAAGGGGGTAACGAGGGGAAAGGAAGAAAGTATGACTCATGGCAGGTTCAGGAGTGTTGGATAAGGTCAGTTACTACCTGTGAACGTATATTTGTGGAAAAGGGTGTAGTTCTACGTTGAGGATACCCAACTCCCTGTCGGGCCTCGCTTTCATTCTATTCATCGGGGGACAGTAAGTACCTGAGTGAGGAGGTGCTAAGAGTCAGACAACTGCATGGTTGTGCACTTGCATCAGGTAGTGTCCACAGTAAGTTCCCTGGCAGTCAATCACATGGAAATGTATACCAGAAGTGTGCGAGTTGAAAAACCTCCTCGCCCATCAAGAGCAATATCAGCAGAAATTGGAAACGCGGCCGACCTTGAGCCGCTTTCCTCAGGAGAATAGTACAGGAGAAAATACGAGAGCTTTTTGTGAGTGGTCTCTGTGGAGTGTCCATCGCCACCAATCAGTGTCCCGTTGAGCCCCTTGAAAAATAATCCAGGACGCCAAAATCCTGGGTTCCAGTGGGGCAACGGGAACGACCCCGACAGTCGCCACATCAGCCAAAACAACCTCCAGGTGCTCCCTCAAAGGAGATCACCGAGGGCCTGCCGTTCACCGCCCCCCTGACGCCACTAAGGTACCGTCCGTAGAATATTGCTGTAAATTGCGTACACGACGGGACGTGCGGGTGTAGATACATGGAGAGCTTAGGAAGGTAAATTAGGCATCTTTAAGTAAATCAATAAATTTATAGATAAAGATACTTGTCTGCCTTTTCCTTCTCCCATCTAGCTATACACAGGTAAATCATCAAAAGTAAGACTGGAACTTTCCCTAAGATATACCTATATAGGGGAGACAGACTCGGGGATAAAATCCCGAGTTCAAATCAATCATCTTACAAGAAGTGATAGACATTAACGAGCACGAAAAAAAGTTAAGTAAACAACCATTTCAGGTTGGATTTTCGTCCGACTGCCATTCCAGGCGTCGCGGACGTCTTCCTCAGCTGTCAGCTGTCTTCCTGCAGGGAAGATCAGAATTTGATCTGATGATTTTGCTCATGGCTTCCCATTGGCCTCACCGCCCAGAGCTGTGACGAGGGGGGCGATGAGAGCCCTGGACGCACAATAACGCACGCTGCCGGCGATGAGATTTGAACCCACAACCACCGCCAAACAGTGCTCCCCACAGCGACCGTGGCCACACTGGACCCCCCCCCCCCCCCCATGAACTTAATAGGGATACTTCAGACCTAGATCAATAGGCAATAATTATTTTTAGTGAACTGAAAAAAATTTCCTAACGATTTATTTTAAAGAAAATTATAAATATAATTAAGTAAAACAAGAGTTAGGTATCCGTCATCTACCTTGCTGGCCGAATAGGCAGCTTGTCCGATTTGCCCATCATAAGCTGCAACGCTCGCTGTGTTTACAACAACCCCACGAGTGCCATCAGCATCTGGCTCGTTCTGGCCAATCAGACCGACAGACAGACGGATCACGTTGAAGGTGCCGACTGTGTTGACCATGAGGACTCGGGTGAAGTCCTCCAGCTTGTGCGGGAGATTTTTGTTGAAATTGTAAGTCTTGAAGGCTACACCAATTCCAGCGCAGCTCACCGCAACGTCGAGCCGTCCAAATTTCTCCTTGGCGATCGCCAAAGCATTCTCCACATCCTTCTCTTCAGTAACGTTGACAGGGGCAAACTAAAATACAAAACACCGTTGGAGATTAAATTATTGTCTTCGCACAAATTCTACTTTTTCTATTCTTTAACAAAAAATAAGATATATCTAAGATATATCTTAATTACCTATATAAGATATATCTAAGATAAAAAATAAGATATATCTAAGATATATCTTAATTATATATAATTAATGTTCTGCCAAGTCTGCAACTCAGTGACTTTACTACCCCCCACAAATTAAACTGCACTCAGTCGTAAAATCCCAAATGATTAAAGGGTTTTAAAGTAGGACTTGGTTCAAGCAAGAAGACCAACCAGATCATCAAATTAAATCATAAAACATACAACTCCCAAAATATGTAACATGTAACCTCCCTCGAGATTGAACTTCAAGACCAGGATGATTCACACAAATTATCCCCTCCTAAAATAATGGATGTTAAGAGAATTTTCATGTTCATCGCCTTAACATAAATATGTTATACATGTAATTCTTTAGAAAGTATAATAAATTAACCCATTTCCAGCCAAAGATGCGTTTTCGCATCGACTTTTTTTTAACCCATTTTTTCTCGTTCATGCTGATCTTATACTCGTCAAAAAAAATTCTTCGACATTCGGGAGCTCGATGCGACTTAGGCTTTTTTTTTTTTTAAGAGGCCTTTTGGCCGAAAGCATGATTATGGTGGCGATTGATTATTCGATCCTGGGCGATTGAGCGATTGAGGCACGAGTCGGATAAATCACATCGATTTGGATGACTGAGGCCTCTTAAATCCCATTAAAATGTAAAATTCATAAAATTTGGAGTATTTTCGCTCTCAATTGGTGAGCAAATTATGCCTTATTTCGGTCACCATCTTGTAAAAGAGTTCATCCTCCTCCTCTCACTTCTCTGTTATTTCCACCCTTGGCTTGAAATGGGTTGAGAGAAACAAATCAAGGGGCTAGAGGCTCAAGTCCTGGAAATTCTCCAGAACCTAGGATGGGAGCCCTAGACGGAGTTAGGCATTATCTAACTAATTTATTAGCTAATTAATTTTTAGGACGTCCCACAGTAAGACTTGGGCGTCCTTATGCGATCGATCTGGGGTGAAGTTGGACAACACTCAACAGAAAAATAAAATAACCACACACTAATCCGTTTTAGACCATTCTGAATCCAAATCCGCGGAAAAACCCATATGTGTATGTCTGTGTGTGTGTGTGTGTGACAAATCTTGTGTCGTCTGAACAGGCCTTAGTTCTCAACCGATTTTCCTGGTTCTTTTTTTGTTCGACGTGGAAAACTATCTAGTTGTGCACTACGTCGCCGGAATTTCGAATTTTGCCTTTTAGGGGGGAAAAGGGGGGTTAATGCTCAAAAAACGTGCGTTTTTGGGCATTATCTTGTGTATTCTGCCCAGGCCTCAATTTCCAACCGATTTTCGTGGTTCTTTTTTGTTTGACTAAAATAACTTCCGAGTTGTACATAATTTCACCAGAGTACCAAAATTTGCAAGGGAAGGGGATGAGTGGGGGGATGATATTCACAAAATATCCGATTTTTCAATATTTCGGTTCCTTTACTGCTTACTCATAGTACCCAAGCTTTGAAATTAAGGAAAAATTTTCATTATACCTCCGGATTTTCATGAATTATTCTATGTATCACCATGGAACTAATATTGGTGCCACCATGGTGCCAGGGCACCAAAAATAGCATATTTCGTTGGTTTCTTTTGTGTTTCACCTTGAATACGGATGTGAACCTCGACGGACCGCCTACTAAAACTAATAGATGAAAGTTCAATGTTACGACGTATTTCTGCTTTGGTGCCAGACTGGCACCATTGGTGGTGGTAGTGGTGATGGGGGGGGGGGACTCGAATTCGCATGTTGGGTATCGTAGATCATGGATTTTAAAATGCTCTTCAGATTCGAGGCTCCCATACCGCTAGAAGTGCTATGGTTTACAATGGTGGGGGGGGGGGGTCAGTATTTCTTGCCTAAATTAATGAATAAATTACATCGAGTGGAACAGTTTTATCGCTTAACAACTGGTGAAACCGATCTAATGCTTATCCAATGGGACGTCCCCTGTAATGCATGCATTACTAAACAATATGTTTGAAGTAATAGATAAATTAGCTTGTAGCTTTTTTTAACAGCTGAAAGATAAATTTAGCAATGAGGTGTTGGGGAACAGCTAAAATTTCCAGCTAAATTAGCTATTAGTCGAAACGTATAGCTAACAGCTTTAGCTGCGGTGATTCAGCTGTCAGAAGTAGCTATAGCTGTGGATGACAACTAATAGCTGACAATTGTATATTATTGTAAATAGCTGAGTATTGTATATGTTGTATAACTGGTGAAAATTGTATTTCTCCATACAAACATCTAGAAGCTAAACAGCATTTCAGTTTCAACTCGCAACAGCATTAGCTTTGGAACATTTTCTCTAATGAATTCCACTGATATGACCACAAAACCAATTTGACATTCTCTTTTCTCAGGCCACTTAAAAATCAAATCTTGCAAAAATTGTCGGGTAAATTTAAATTTAAATTATGAAGTCTTGTTTTGTTAGGTATTACTTAGGGTGACCACAATTCTCGATAACCTTGAGAGCAGTTTTCTTAAAAATTGAAACTGTTTTAGAAGACCGAAACACTTTATTTAAATTGTTTGAATTTGTTATCATTTAATCCTAAAAAAAAATTATTTTCTTGTGAGTATAAACCACGAATGGATCTGTTTTAAACAGGTAACAGATCACAAAACAACTTGCAAACAAAACAAAACAAAAAATCGATTTTTTTTTTTAGTAATAATACAATATTAGGTGTTACTAAAAAATTCTTCTTTTTACTTAAACATTTTTAGTGTTAGCTATTAGTTATTAATAGTCGGCCACAGCTATAGCTATTAGCTTTAGCTGCTCATGGCAGCTGAATCACCGCAGCTAAAGCTGATAGCTATACTTTTCAAATAAAAGCTAATTTAGGTAGAAATTTTTAGAAAGAAAAAGGTAGAGAAGCTAAATATTTAGTTGTTAGCTCCACCAAAATCGTAGCTAATTTTTGCCCAACACTGGCCCCAGGAGCCCTTTTATAAACCCAGGCATCAATTCCACATTTCCCTCTTTCGATGGGAAACACTGTGGCCTTTAAGTCGGTCTTGTGCATATAAATAATGTACGTAGTAGTTTTAGTGTAATATAAAACCAAATTTTTTATTATACCTACGTTTGTCAGTAAATGAGGAATTTCACCATGTCGGAATTTCCTATTTTTGACCCCAAAATCGGATTTAGCACCTCGAAAAACCTCCTAAGGCAAACTTTCAGCCCGAACGTCCTAATTTACGAATAAACAAAACAGTGTAGACAATACGAACGTTTAAAAAAAAACTTGGGAAAATGACGTCAGCCTGGAATAGTTCATTTACGGTCGTTTGAAGCGCTGAGATCGAGAAATCTATAGTCCCCTGATGCAAAATTTCACGAAACAGTAAAGTTCGAAATCGAAAAACTGAAGAAAAAATAGAAAAAGCAAGATGGGGAAAATTAGGTTTCCCCTGTTTGTTTGATAACTTTTCTCTTAGAAAACACGATTTCGTCGTCCCAATGGGCAACACTGGGAGGAGACAGCGATCCGAACAGCCCAATCAGCGAGCGTTCCCGCTTCACGTCCGTTTTCCCGGTTATTTATGAAATCATAAATTTTGATTGTCTCCCAAAAATAACAAGAGACTTATTTTCCGAAATCAGCCCGATTTTCATCTATCCCACACCATTAACTATTCAGGAAAAATGCAAAAAGAATTCGGTGAAATTCCTCATTCACTTTTAAACTCACATATTTTTAAATTTACAAAAGTCGTAACGATAAGACTTAAATTTACAATGTGAAATTGGGTGAATCGATCACGGTTAAATACGAGTCAAGTTTGGACAATAGCAAGAAGTCATAATACCCATCAATGAAAATGTTCTCTCGCCAAATGTGCTATTTTCTCATTCATAACGGTGAAATAACGAATGTTTCAAACTTGAATATTCATTCCTTATCAAGAGTGCAACAGTTATAGATTCACCAACAAGCTTGGATCTCACAAAAGTGCCAAACTTCCATAGGAATAGCGGAGGGCTTTAAATTTAAATTTTAGCGACGCTCTCTTGGATTGTGGATGTCTAATAATACTGAAAATTTGGATAACACATACCTACTAAGAGAAATAGATGAGTTGGAACCTCCTACTAAAGCCAAGGATGTGATAACAGCTACAAGCAACAACTTCACCTCTCTCCCCTCCCCCTCACCATATTTTAACAACATGTCTTCTAGGTAATTAGTTGAAAAACATGTTGGTCAATGTCTTCTGGGTAGTAAGACAGGAGCCAACAAGGGATACGTTTCTTCCGGAGATACGTTTCTTAATGGCTTTTAATGGGGGTGCGCCTTGATTTTTTTTTTTAGATTTTTAATCGAAAGTAGACTACACTGCGACCTTCTAGCATGAGTAGATCTGATTCTATGATTTTTCAAAGTTTCGACCATTTATGACGTCACGCACCCCTCTCGCCTGGGCGGGACCCCCCAGCCAACTGTGACGTCATAAACGGTCGAAACTTTAAAAATTCATAGGAAAAGATTTACACACGCTAGAAGGTCGCGGTTGGTACCATAATTCTCAGAATGAGGTCCACCTTAGATTAAAAATAACAATAAACAGTTTTTCCGACCCAGGCGCACACCCTATTGTTCTTGGGGCGTTGAATGCGATTTTCTCCCAAACTGTGCAGTACGGCTGACGCATCTTTCTTTGGAAAAGTTCATTTTAGATAGCACTAAGAAGTACCTGATGTTTTCAATGTAATTTTTGGTATTGGATCGAATGAAACCAACCCTAGATCAATGGAATCATCACCCTGGAAGATTATGTTGTACTTATTGTTGGTACCTACTTATCTGAAAAAAACTAGAACATCACAAACGGAAGATAATGGTGATTTTTCTTTATTCGACACTATTAGTTTAATAAGAAGTTGTTCAACACTACATAGCAAGAGAATAATTATATTTGCCGTTATTAAATACAGAACTCCTGTGGTTTCTGAGTTATGATTGTAGATTGTAGCTGAATCCGCGGATCAGGGTGATGGAAGCCCAAAGGGCTGAAGCCTCGTGGCTTGCTGTGCTACTCCGCGGATTCTGTTCCTAGTCTGAGTTATGATGTAATTCACATTAGAAACTGAGGGTTTAATAACTCCAAAAAACACAGAAATCATACTTTTGAAACGATAAAATAAAGATAATATACAACTTGGAAATAAATTAAAACTATTAAGGTACTTGATTGACCTTTTGTAGACTTTATTCCAACTTCGATCTCATTTGATTCAGCGAGAAAAAATACCTGGGCCATTTTGAGCTTACGCCAAATTGTTGATTGTCTCCAATTTACGAGGGTCAGCTTCAAGTCCTTGTCGGGAAAAATCATAACCAAAAAAGGTTACACTCTCAGCTGAGAGTATGCACTTGTCTTTATTTACAGTGAGGCCAGCATCAGAGCCGTCCAAGTAACTCCTCCAACTGAGATCGACCGAATATAAGCAGAGATTTCAAAGAAAAGTCTCTTGTATCGCCAGAGCCCCGTATGTGAGTAGAACGTTATGATGACTCTGGAAGACTCCTTCACCTCGAACGGGTGGAATCCATTTCGCAAATTCGATTTAGAGAACAAAACTGACACATTCACTAAAGTGACTGAATCATCAACTTTGTTGGCATTTGGTGGAGTTCACGAAGAACAACCTTGTTGGCTGCCCTCATGACAACACAATAATCTGGCTTCTGGGGTTTAGGCGCCAGCACAACAGTTCTTATCATCTATCAAAGAACCCAATGTCGATCGCCCTCGACCGATTTCAACAGAAATACGTGAAAAATCACGATCATGTTCTTTCCTCTCAACTGAAAGTGGTCAGAAACACGATAGAAAATACTGAGGTGACAGTATAGGTCCCCAAACACTGTCGGTCCCCGACTTGCCTGAAGTCAGTCAAATTTCCGGCAAGAAAAACAAATTTAGCAATATTATCGAGTTCACCAAGAACTAGGTAGTGGGTACAAAACTAACGATTCGGTAGATAGATAATCTGGAGAGTACGGAGTAGACTTACAAAATATGAAGGGGTACCTACTTGTATTTTGCGATTTGGTAGGTATTTGGGGAAATTTTCCTTTCAAACGATTGAAAAATAAAATCGATTCCTCACTGTCGATAACAATAATGTCCTCCAAAATCGAAATTTCTACTTGCGTTTCAGAGCTGTTTGAACAACTTTATTACCGTGTCTGTCTGTGGTCCGTCCTTCTAGAGCATAACTACTCAAAATAATAGTCCGACTTCCATACAATTTCCAGAATTGATGCAGGTTTGTCTCGAGGAGGTTCCCTATGAATTTTGCCAACATTGAACAAGCAGCAGCGTGTGCTCACGCTCAAACGTGATTTCACTCCAATTTCTCACGACCAGTAGCTCGAAATCGCTCATATTAAGACGGTACTCGTCCTTTATGTTGATACCAAAATGTGAAAATTGATCAACGCAAATGAAATAGCAACAATTGTGTTGCTGTTTTCTGGCACAGAAAACGATTGTGAAAATAAACTTTGTATTTGGGAATTTATCAGCGGTACTGCACAGTAATAATAATCAAGCATTTTTAACCCTTAACGCGCCATGTGAGTATGTCACACTCACTAAGGATTTTTGATCTGCTGTGGTGGCGGCCCTGCGCCACAGTCGTGATTGAGGACCCAATGTAAATTGGGGGGGATTAGTACCGCGTCAACTGCCGCTAGAGCCACCTCCCTGCATGGACCCTGCGCACCTCAAGTATCATTTTTCTGAAACCTAATGAGTATGCCACACTCACCTGGCACCTGAGCGGCGTATAAAAAGTGAGTATGGCATACTCACGTGGCACCCAAGAGTCATATAAAATTATAGAGGAACCTTAGAGAAGACCTCAAGAAGAAAAAATATTGTTCACTGTGTCCCTACCAAAAGCCAAGAAAATGCAATAGCATTGTTCACACTTGTAATTGGTGTATAGAGGCTTTTGGTAGGGACACAGTGAACAATATGTTTTCTTCTTGAGGTCTTCTCTAAGGTTCCCCTATAATTTTATGTGACTCTTGGGTGCCACGTGAGTATGCCATACTCAAATAGGATTATTATCCTATTTGTCTTCAGTGTTCTCGAAAAACATGTATAAGTTGTTTACAGGGAACAAGATAACTCAGCAACTTCCAAAACTGAAAAGAAAACTTTTTTCCGAATTTTTTTTTTTTTTTCGTTTTCTAGTCTTGCAGTTAGAAATAACACTAGTCTTCTCTTTAAGTTTACAAAAAATTAGCCAAAGCTGTGAATTCTTCAATATTTTTTTAGCCAAGATATTTTTTATTCCTACTCCAGCAATGGTGAAAGAAAACGGAGTTGAGTAGAACGTTGTCTATTTCCACGAAAATAATGAGTTACAAGTTATATACAAGTAGAGTATGCTGTAGTCTGCTATATGCTGGTTTTGCGTTTTTATTTTTGCCCGTATACAATGAGGAATTTCACCGATTTCTATTTGCATTTTTCCTGAATAGTTAATAGTGTGTGATAGATGAAAATCGGGCTGATTTCGGAAAATAAGTCTCCTGTTATTTTTGGGAGACAATCAAAATGTTTGATTTCAAAACTAACCGGGAAAACGAACGCTCGCTGATTGGGCTGTTCGGATCGCCGTCTCCTCCCAGTGTTGCCCATTGGGACGACGAAATCGTGTTTTCTAAGAGAAAAGTTATCAAACGAAAACAGAGGAAACCTAATTTTCCCCATCTCGCTTTTTCTATTTTTTTCTTCAGTTTTTCGATTTCGAACTTTACTGTTTCATGAAATTTTGCATCTGGGGACTATGGATTTCTCGATCTCAGCGCTTCAAGCGGCCATAAATGAACTATTCCAGCATGACGTCATTTTCCCGGTTTTTTTTAAACATTCGTATTTTCTACACTGTTTTGTTTATTCGTAAATTAGGAAGTTCGGGCTGAAAGTTTGCCTTAGGGGGTTTTTAGAGGTGCTGAATCCGATTTTGGGGTCAAAAATAGGAAATTCCGACATGGTGAAATTCCTCATTTATTGAATGTTAGTCAAACGATTGAAAAACGAGGCGTGAAAAGTGGTTTAAAACGCTTGAAATTACGGAAATCGAGACGGGTGAGTATACCATACTCACCTGGCGCGAGGGAGGATTTGGAAGAACCTGGCGCGTTAAGGGTTAAACCAACTAATTCCATTTGGCCACTTTATTTAATTTAGGGGAAGATGAGACACCCATTGTTTCTCCCAAACCAGTTAGTTTCCTTGATAAATAAATAGTACGCCTCCCACCATCAATCAATCAGAACGCTACATCTGTTCCCTCCTAAGCTTTTATAGCCCTGGGTTCCCAGCCAGACTCAGGGCTGTGAAGTCGAATATTGTGTTTCTAATGGAGAATTTGCCTCAATTTTAGATTCTGGAATTTCAAGTCAAATCCTATAATAGAGACCTAGAATAACGTTTAACACTAGGAATAACCAAGGGGAAAAAATTACCGTAGGAGAAAATGCCTAAACAAGTGAAGCCTCTGCTACAAAACACCGCGAAAATCGAGGAATATTGTTGACGTCATACGAAAAAAAAAACGACGCGAAAACAACTCCGACAACAGACAAGAGTTCTAGCACCGCCACACAAAACGATCCAGTTAAATGGCTACTCGAATAATGTGATTCAAATCTTGAAACTAAATAAGAGAAGATGAAGACTAATAATGCTTGATAAACAAGTAGGTAGAATCGTATTGTAAAAACGCTGCAAATCATTGCTCAAAGGTTTATTATTTTCTGTATAGATCACTGGTTCTCCATCAATAGCACCTACCACCATCTGTATTCTCCCTTGACCTTCCCTCTCAAATTTCAGCTTCCTGCGTTCAATAGGATTGAAAATGGCTTCGGAGCTCACTCAGCTGATCAGTGATCTGAAGAGTGAAGAAGATCTCCCCGAATGCTGGAGACGCCTGGAAGAGCACTTCCATTCAATAGGAGTAAAAATGGTTTTGGAGCTCACTCAGCTGATCAGTGATCTGAAGAGTGAAGAAGATCTCCTCGAATGCTGGAGACGACTGGAAGAGCATTTCCATTCAATAGGAGTAAAAATGGTTTTGGAGCTGACTCAGCTGATCAGTGATCTGAAGAGTGAAGAAGATCTCCTCGAATGCTGGAGACGCCTGGAAGAGCACTTCCATTCAATAGGAGTAAAAATGGTTTTGGAGCTCACTCAGCTGATCAGTGATCTGAAGAGTGAAGAAGATCTCCTCGAATGCTGGAGACGCCTGGAAGAGCATTTCCATTCAATAGGAGTAAAAATGGTTTTGGAGCTCACTCAGCTGATCAGTGTTCTGAAGAGTGAAGAAGATCTCCTCAAATGCTGGAGACGCCTGGAAGAGCATTTCCATTCAATAGGAGTAAAAATGGTTTTGGAGCTCACTCAGCTGATCAGTGATCTGAAGAGTGAAGAAGATCTCCTCAAATGCTGGAGACGCCTGGAAGAGCACTTCCATTCAATAGGATTGAAAATGGCTTCGGAGCTCACTCAGCTGATCAGTGATCTGAAGAGTGAAGAAGCCTTTGAGCAATGATTTGCAGCGTTTTTTACCCACCAACATTTTATTTACCTACCAACTTTTTTTTACCTACCAGCTAGGTACTACCTACCACACCATACTGGCTTCACACCTTCACAATCAAGTTTATTAGAAAGAACTAAACGCTTCACACTCGATTGGAAAAATAGAAAGCTTCTTATGGAAATTTGATTACTGGTTACGCAGAAGGCAAAACTGTATACAAATCGAAGAAATGAACAGCGATCGCATTTTAGTCCGATAAAATTTGAATGGAGATTAGACCTCTTTTGCGATTCACACTCATGATTCTGTTTTATCGAAGGAAAACCTTCAAGTACTCGTAGGGACCGAACGGTTTGTCCTACAGAGCTCCGGGTGGTCTCAAAAATTTTTAAAAATTCAATACTATTTAAAATTGGTGAAAAAACGATACCTTTATTTCGAGAGTTTTCGAGCTAGGGACTTTTGAAAATATCAACCCTTAATTTTCACCCCTTAGAAGTGACCTACATCAACCAAAAGCTTCGCGGCACAACTAGACCCCAAATGGAGCCCATATACCAAATTTGAACCAAATCGGTCCAGTGTTGCTAAGAAAAGTGCCGCGTACGGCGTACGGCGGACGGACGGAAATTTTTTTATTCGATTTTCGTATTCTACGTACCTTGAAACGTAAAACATCAAATTTTGAGGGGGGGTTAAAATTTTTTTTTTCTTGCTCGATTCCAAAGGCTTATTATTGAAAATAATAAACCAAAAGTGAGTAATATTGTTTCTTTTGGTCACTTTTGTGTCTTGAGTTCTGCGTTCTGCCCTCCTTCCTAGCTCACACACTCTTGTGTCAATCCTTGTAAGCTAAAAGTTCGTGTATGTTCCGCTTCTGTGGTAAGCGCCACAGAACCTCCTTTGAAGTCAGATTGGTAGAATATCCGTTACATTTCAAACATGGCTGCCTCTTACACATTGCCACCACATTTAAAATTTCCATCTTCCTTAAATTCTCTAAATTTTTAGGATGCGTTTTCGAGCACTATGGTTTTATTCCATAAAAATAAACCCTCATTCGAAAAAAAAAAAATGTGAGGCAAATTCCCCATTGATTGTATACAAACGGTTGGTCCTACATAGCTCTGAATGGTCACTTGAATATTTTCCATTCAGAGTTTGGAAAACTTCATTGCTTTACACCCGTTTAAGTTGATTAAGAGTAACCAAGAGTTTCAAGACACAACTAGACCCTAATTGGAGTCTACAAACCAAATTTAATCAATTTTGGTCAACGGTTGGGGGCCAAACATGCAATTCTAGAATTCCTTGAAATATAAATTAAAAAATTATGAGTGGGTTTTAAAAAAAAATTCTTGCACGATTTCAAAGATTATTTATTGCAAACAAAAACCCCAAATTAAAGAGATTTTGGCTGTGGGTGGTCTCTTTTGAAAGTTTTCCAGCCCGAGTTTAAATTTCATCACTTTCATCAATTTCACCCCTTAGAATTGACTAAGAGTAACCAAAAGTTTTGAGTCAAAACTAGACCCTACTAGGGCCGCCCTAGTTGGAATCCATACATCCAAATAAATACAGGTAAATTAATTAACTCAATGAATGAAGTTTTTCTCTTGGACCTCCATCGTGGGTGATATCAAAT
>CM019182.2:54321441-54360598 GCA_009739505.2 Apolygus lucorum
GGGGGAGAGAAGACGGAACCTCGGGTCAGGCCTGGACGACACTACTCCCCTCCCACCTCTGCCAGTTAACAGCCCACCGAGAGCCCCGAGCCCATGAGCTAGTGTAACTGCCCCAGTATCCCCCCCACGCCCGCCACGCTGTACGACCCTATTTGGACATCAGCCGCCACGGATCCTACTTCGCCACACAACATCGAAAGTTACCTACGGGCCCCAACGTGAGTGCACAAACTAATATTACATTCATTCCATTGGCCAATGAACTAGGAGTGACGTGTAGTCATAAGAGTAAAAACTTACAACATTAACAATATTTCGCCACGAAAACTTAGTTGAAATTGAACTTTAGTAGACTTTCTGATTGAACCTCTGATTTTCTGACCATGCAATGAACTTGAACAACCAAATGATTAATGGATTGTAACGATATATTAGGAAACCATACTGAGTAAAATTCTGTTTCATACTTATCACCAAAACTTGCCTTCAGCAAATCGCCACGAAACTTTGAAGTTGTCTTTTCATTTAATAAAAGTGCCATATATTTGTATTTCCGTTTACCTTTCTGTCCGAGTATACCTGGTTACCAATTTGATAGTTGAGGCTAGTGCATCGCCACACCTCAAGGTTTTGACAAGTCCCTTCAGGACCGCCACGTAAGCCCATAAGGCAGGAACACCTTTGTGTATCCAATTTGCATTTGGCCCTTCAGGCTTTTAACTTTCAGCATAAATCGCCACGAGACGCTTCAGGTCGCCACGCTTTTTCACCACGCTTTTCGCCACGCATCTTTAATTCTAAATTCTTCACAGGTAAATACCTTTCTTCACAATTTATCTGTGTTTCGACTTTTGTCTTGTTTTCTTTTCAGCCAATATTCATTTTCAAATCAACCCCCCCCAACAACTCGTGCGATAGCTTGGGCTGTCGAGTTCATTAACCTAGTTGGTGAGCCCGACCACCCAAGCGCCTAGATCCTCTAGGACAAAACACTAAAGATATACCTGCGAGTTGATAGCAGAGGTGAACCTTTCCCTTCACCACTGGTACCCAAGTTGCCAGGTATATCCGAAGTTACAAACTTACAAACTGGTGGCAGCGGTGGGATCTTTGTGTGAGTTAGCCTCACACGAGCCCACAAATTAAATCGTAAGGTTTTGTATCGCCACGAGCTGTTTTCAAAATTTAGAGTCACAAATTCAAATTTAAATAAAGCGAAACACATAGTCTAACCAGGTATACTGTTAGGTAGGATGTGCATCCGTTTATTGTAATTATAGGAAAAGTGACGTAAACGCAGCCTCCTATCTCGATCGCCACGATCGCCACGATCGCCACGAAAATTCTTCAAAATTCCAGTAGTAACCTGTTTTTCTTCAATAAGACCGACAACAGACGCAGACAGATTTTCACCCTAGTGGTAGTAGTAAAACTCCGACACATTCACCTACACTTTTTTCTAACAAACCGACAAAATGTCTCTAATTTGTCGGGAGCAAGCGACCGAGGAGAAGGTACACCTCCTCCGTCGGTCCCCGAAGCAGTAGAAGCCATGACACAAACGATGAGGGAGATGAATATACTCCTTCAGCGTTATAACACAGCCACACACGAGGGTGAACGCGGGGACTTACCGCGCTCAGTATTTTTAGAACTTGAACCATGGGACCCAGACGCTTCAGGCGCACTCAGTGTAGTTTCGTTCTTTGCAAATTTTGACCTAGTGACCGCGGGCTTAACCTCTCAACAACGTTATCGAATACTGCGCACAAAAACACGCGGGATCGCGAAGCAGTTTTTGATTGACCGTGATGACGCCATGGACGTTGACAACGTCTACGAAATCGTCAGGGAGGACATGTTGCGGTGGTTCCAAAAAGAAAACCCCCAACATGCGGCCGCTTTACTATGGACAGTAAAACGCAACGCGACGGAGACGCTTCGGCAGTTCGCTGACCGCGTGAGAGGCTTGGCGCGCTGCGCTGTGATGGAAGAAGGAGCGCGTCTGCGACGCCACGAACGAAACGATTGGGTGGAGAAGAAGACGATGGACGCTTTCATCCGAGGCGTCGGGAAGAACATGAGTGCCCTCCTAATCACAAACCGACCGAGATGCATCCAAGACGCTCTCAGCAAAGCCGAAGAACTCGAGGAAACCCTCGATGACACGACCGACTTAGAAGAAAGATGGGATCTAGCGGCCGTCACGAATGATCGTCGGTGCTACAACTGCGGTAGCCACGATCACTTCGCCGCCCGATGCCCACGCAAAGATGACAACACGCAGAAATATAACCGCCACAAAGAAGAAGATCACCGCCAGGACAAACAAAATGAACCACGAAACGAGGAAAAGCCGACTCCGCGTTATCCCTGCATGTTTTGCGCCGATCGAACACACTTTCCCGTGAACTGTCCCTTTAGTCCGCATAAAACAATTTTTTGCGATTTTTGTGGAATGAGAGAGCACTTGGAACAAGATTGTTACAAGAAGAAACGCCTACTCCCCGTATCGCAACCCGTGATGGCACCAGCACACACAATGGAAGTTGTACGCTACAAGAAACCCGCAGAAGAGGACCACATCCCCGCCGTGGAAGCCCCCATGTCACGCACAATGAAGATAACTGTTGGACTAGGCCCCGAAGATCGCGACATGATCGTTGATACCGGCGCCACGCTTTCGGTATTGTCTTCTCCCGTAAAAGGGATCAAACTGCTTCCGACGCGCACTGTCGCGTGGGGCGCGGACGGGATGCCGCTACACTTCGCGGGGGAACAACGCCTCGTCACGCGACTCGGTGGTTGCACTTTCGAACACACCTTCCTCGTGTTCGCGAGAAAAAGCGCCACACTCGATTTGCTAGGACTTGACGTATTGAGACGCGTACCAATTACCTTTACCACGGGCCCAACCATGAAATTTCACGCACTGGAGGAGAAAGCACGACCATATACTCCTGTCGACCTACTCGATGAGCCGTATAGCGTGGGGGTGGTGTTGCGACCGGATTGGCGGGAAAAACGGGACGCTTGGTAGTCAACAACCACATTTTGACACGAGCGCACCCATCCCTAGTACCTTTTCGGGAGCAACAGCCACTCCCCAAGTTGACAAACAAGCGACGCCTGTTCGCCACGCGCATACTGACGCTTCGAGTACGCCGACCACGCCCGCCACGAACATCAGCGGAACCGGAAGCATGAAGTTTTGGAGTAGGAATTATGGTGGCGTTACCACGCCGATAGACGCACCCGTCAATCTGTACGACCACGCATCTCGCCATGAAACCCCGAATGAAAAACAGACGCCTAGAAACCCCGAAAGAGTCCCCGAAGAACCAAGAAGAGTACGTTTTGAGGACATGGTGACCGTTTTTGGTGATGAAGAACCAGCCACGCAAGAACAAGCGACGCCCATTCGGTTCGACACAAGCTACAAACAACCTGAAAATTTGTCGCTTGACCAATATATTGATGCAGCTGTCGAAAAGGCAATCCGGAAACTCGACGCGCCCGTCGCCACGATGATACGGAGCTCAACGCCACGCCCGATCGACACGAAAACATGATCATCGCCACGCCACAGCGACTCAACGATACCGTGATGGTTACACCACACCAACATGACAACACGGTGGTCGCCACGCCAAATCGCCACGTCGCCACGGTGGTCGCCACGCCCGAAAAAATGGATACAGATCTTGACACACTAATGATGTTGAAGGAAGAAAAGAAAATTGAAAATACACCCGACATGCAGATTGAGAAAATCGTCACGCAGCACCTCAAATCACTGATGCAAATTGAGGGAGCACCACGCTGACCGAAGCCCCGAAAAACGACGAAAAAGTTCAAAAACGATGAAAAAATGGGTTAATTAACACCCTGCAAGATGACAAAGAAAATGAGGAATGGGAAGAGGTCCCCACTGACCAATGGGATCCCGCCATTGCCCGAATTTGATACCGTTCTCAATGACAAGTTGAAACATCTGAACGAAGCGGACGCAGAACCGACGAGGAATTTGTTGAATACATTCCGGGACTTATTCAAGCCACCTACGGGGGAGGGGTGCAATTTAAATGTATCCCATGAGATAATCCTTACTCAACCCACCGTCACTCAACAAAAACCCTATCCGGTTCCTCACGCCCTTAGAGAAGTTGTTGAGACGCAGCTTAAAGACATGCTCGAGTCCGGAGTAATTAGCCCGTCCACTAGTCCGTGGAGCGCGCCCGTCTTATTAGTCAAGAAAAAGACGCCGCCGGGGGAAAAGCAGCTTTGGCGTTTTTGTACCGACTTCCGTCAACTTAACAAAATCACCAAAGGAGACGCGTACCCCCTTCCACGACTACAAGAAACACTCGCCATGCTCGGACAGTGCAAATGGTTCTCCACGATCGATCTTATAGCTGGGTATCATCAAATTCCGGTACATGCCGACTCAAAGGAAAGAACTGCCTTCTCTGTCCTTGGACGCCATTTCCAGTATGAAAAAATGCCCTTCGGGTTGAAGAACGCACCCGCCACGTTTCAACGCGCGATGAATGACGCGCTCGATGGAATTCTCGGAAACAACTGTCTCGTCTATCTCGACGATATAATTGTGTTTTCCGCCACGCGGGAAGAACATCTCGAGAAGCTCAACCAGGTTTTCACACGTCTATCAGAAGCTCGATTACAAGTAAATATCGCTAAATGCGACTTTCTCAAGAACGAAGTGCGATTCCTAGGACACTGCATCACCACGGATGGAATTCTCACGGAGAAAACAAGGGCCATTAAGGAGTTTCCGATACCTACCTCAATGGTGAAATTGCAATCCTTTTTGGGCCTCGCCAGTTTTTAACCGGAGGTTCATTCCTAAATTTTCCGAGATCGTTGTTCCGTTGACCGAGCTGTTGAAGAAGACTAATCCCTTCGAGTGGACCGAGAGACAACAAAGGGCGTTCGACGAACTCAAGGACAAACTGACCAGCGAACCCATCCTCGCTTACCCCGATCTGACGAAACCTTTTATCCTCGCAACCGATGCATCCGGCTTCGCCTTGGGAGCCGTCCTCTCACAAAATTTTGATGGGGAAGAGAGGCCCGTAGCTTATGCGAGTCGCAAGTTGAACCCGGCCGAAACCAGGTACTCGGTCACCGAACGAGAGCTTTTAGCGGTTGTGTGGGCGGTCCGACATTTCCAAGAATACCTGCTCGGACAAACGTTCGAACTTCAGACCGACCACATGGCTCTTACCGCCGCCATGCATCTTCGTGACCCGACTTCGCGCATCGGACGCTGGATATTACGCCTAGCGGAATATGACTTCATACCCCGATATAGACCAGGTACACAAATGGGACACGCCGACGGTTTAAGTAGAGGCGACGTTGCGATTGTAACCCTCGAATTTCCGCGAGAACTCATGATTGCTGCTCAAGATTTAGACAACTGGATTCAAGCCCTCGTTCTCGATAGAAAACACGAGAATTTACGCAACACAAACGGCGTATGGGAGACACGCGTCCGTCAAGACGGAAAACACGAATGGGTACCACTAATTCCAACTTCGCTACGAGAATGGTTGATTGATCGCTGTCATAAGAACGAATGGGCAGGAAACCCAGGAGCTGAAGTCACAGAAAAACTCGTCCGAAGACTTGGAACGTGGCCCGGACTTGCGAAAGATGTTCGAGAAAATCTTCAACGTTGCGAAACCTGTGCGCGACGAAATACACCATCCGGACTTCGGAACCCTATCCAAAAGCCGTTGCTTCCCGAACGCCCCGGACAGATCGTCGGCATAGATTTCGTCGGCCCCATCTCAAACGGAAACACGACCAAGTATATACTCACCGCCGTGGATCATTTCACGAAATACGCGGAGGCGTATATTACTTCAGATTGCACGGCTGGAACCGTCGCCCGAAATCTTGCGCACAAATACATTCCGACACACGGTGTTCCCGAAAGGTTGGTCTCGGACCGTGGTACCGCGTTTACGGCCGGATCAACACGAGAACTATGCAAAATTGGGGCATAAGACAAATTTTTACCACAGCTTATCATCCAGAAAGTAACGGAGTCTGTGAAAGATTCCACCGAACGCTAGCCAACATCTTAGCGAAAATATCCAAAAAGACGAAAGAATGGGAAAGTATGCTCCCCATTGCGCTCGCAGCATATCGCTCGACCCCGCACAAAAGCACGGGATTCAGTCCGAATTTCCTTACCTTCGGTCGTGAATTGCGAATGCCCAACGAAACACTGCAGAGCTTGAAACCCCGTGCCGATGAGACCACCACGATGAGAAATCTGAGGATCGCACGCGACGCCACCCACCAAAGCCTTCAAGAGGCGTGGCGGCGGCGTAGCGAAGCCATCAACTCACGACGAACTCTGAGATCCTTCGAGGGAGGCGACGCCGTATATCTAAAGGACATGCAACCGCCACCCGGAGTTGTGAAGAAATTTTGGAGTCCATGGAGTGGTCCATGGATAGTACTGAAGAAACATTCCGACGGTTACTTATGAAATTAGAGACTTACCGGATATTCGAAGACAAACTGTGCACATCAATCTCCTGAAACCAGCTTTCGTGTTGGGAGTACCTGACGAAACATTCATCGATCCCCACGATTCCCCGTCGAACCCACGAGACGTTGCGACACCAGAACCCCTCGACACGACGTTGACACCTGAAACAAACAAAGAAGATTGGTATGAAAGTTACGGTTGGTCGACACCGGCAGCCGTGGCGCCAGCACCTGTACTTACCACCAGCTCGAAAGAACACACGCCGAGGACACCTCGAGGAGAGGTATCAACCCAACGGAGTATCCCTTCGGAACTGGATCGTGACATGGACGCGGATCACAATTTCGATCGCTCCACCGAACGTGAAACGGAAAGAAGTGAAATACATCATGGAACTGACGACCCTCAAACGAGCCGTGCTGATCGCCACGAGACTCCACTCCACCACACCAAACACCATGACGAGTCCGCCGATCGCAACGCCACTCGCAACGCCGATCGCAACGCCACTCGCAACGCCACTCGCAACGCCGATCGCAACGCTGACCGCCACAAGGTGCGATGTACAGAAGAAGTCAACGAAGAAGGAGAGCCAATTGAATCTTCCGATGAGGAGTTCGAAGAAGCGAAGGAAGATCCACCTGCTAAGAGACTTTGCGAAGAAACTGAGGAGACACCTAGTCGCTATCCATTAAGAACAAGGCACAAAACTGTCGACTATAGGCTACTCCACTTAGGGAAAAAGACACACTGACGGACTACTAGGATACACACACAATACTGACAGACCCTTCAGGTCCAAATTACACTTGGACCCTTCAGGTCACCCCATTTCACTTGGACCCTTCAGGTCACCAAATTTAACTTGGACCCTTCAGGTCGCTACACTTCGCTTTGATCCTTCTGATCGCCTAACTCTTATGGCTGCACTGTCCTACTACGGCCGTGCCTGAAAAGTTGAAGTACCCAAGTAGAATTCCTATTGAAGCAAGTCACTTTTCCTAGGCCAGGATGTCACATAGGATATTGTTTTGTTTGTTGTAGGATATGGCACATGAACCGAAAGATGAGTTAGGGCTCGATGGAGGTCCCATTACACCTGACCCCGTCGTTGTCATCATGCGGAAACGCTGCGAGGAAGCGAAGGAACAGCTGGCCGATCGACCAGAAGGCTTCGTCGAGACCGCGGCACCCATTGGCAACCCATTCCCCACCTTGGAGACCCTTGCGAATTACGTGAGATTCACAATGTGCGGCGACACTCCCGCCGCCCGCCAGACAACCGGGCGTGCAGTGCTCCAGACGGCCCTTGACGTCGCTATGTGGCTCCCGGCCTATCAGAGGATCACCCACGAACGGAATGCCTTGCTCCGTCGGCAGAAGCAGTGGTTAGAAGACAGGCGGGCTCTGATCCTGGAAAGAAACGAGGCCATAGCAGAGGCGAAGCGGGCCAAGGCACAGGTGGAAGCAGAGCCACCTGCGGCACGGACGCAGCCATCTGAGGCACCCTCACAGGCACAAGCAGAGGCACCTGCGACGAGGTCTGCGGGAGCTGTGAGGGAGTTGGCCCCTTCCCCAGCTCCATCGGCGATGATCCTCTCCATTTCCTCAAAATCTTATTCCCCGGAGCTCCCCGACTGCGGCGTCCCCCTTCCCTCTTCAAGCCCTCCGCCTCGAGCTCAGAGCCGGACCGGCATATTTGCGGACTCGGACTGGGACCATGACGAAGACCCAAGCAGCCAACCACCACCTGAGCCGCTACCCACTCCCATCCGCGAACCTCAAGTGATCTTGCAGGCAGGCAGCCCACCCCCGTCAAAACCGGGGTTGAAGGTCAAGATCACACGGCGCAAGAAGATCATCTGCCCAGTATGCACCAGACCCGCCCCGAAGATGTTCAAGTTTCGCTGTCCTGCCTGCAAGGAGTTTTGGGAGCGGCTCAAGGCAATGCATAGGAAAGGTCAGGAGCTACCGACCTGCGCCAAGGACCATACCACCAAGAGGAATCCCACCAGATGCCGAGGTTGCCGTCGCCACGCCTACGAGCAGGCCATCAAGAAGGCGCGCCCCTCCGAACCCCTAGCCATCCCCAGTGTCGTCTTTGACGACCCTGGCTCCCGGGGGGACGGGGGGTGTGGGCTCCCGCCCACAGGAACGCTTCTCCAGTAGGGTGGGGCCGGGTCAACGCCACCGACCCCCTTCGGCCTGACTCGTAGGTGACGTCAACGTGGCCCAATCAGGAGGCGCCAACCAACATCTCGCGCGCCCTCCCCCCCCCTCCGGCGGGAGAAGCGTCAAGAGCTTCTCCCCCACCATCACCGCCGCCCCGCCAACACCACCTCGCGGGAGGAGGGGGGAGAGAAGACGGAACCTCGGGTCAGGCCTGGACGACACTACTCCCCTCCCGACCTCTGCCAAGTTAACAGCCACCGCAAGCCCCGAGCCCATGAGCTAGTGTAACTGCCCCAGTATCCCCCCACGCCGCCACGCTGTACGACCCTATTTGGACATCAGCCGCCACGGATCCTACTTCGCCACACAACATCGAAAGGTTACCTACGGGCCCCAACGTGAGTGCACAAACTAATATTACATTTCATTCCATTGGCCAATGAACTAGGAGTGACGTGTAGTCATAAGAGTAAAAACTTAACAACATTAACAATATTTCGCCACGAAACTTAGTTGAAATTGAACTTTAGTAGACTTTCTGATTGAACCTCTGATTTTCTGACCATGCAATGAACTTGAACACAAAATGATTAATGGATTGTAACGATATATTAGGAAACCATACTGAGTAAAATTCTGTTCATACTTATCACAAAACTTGCCTTCAGCAAATCGCCACGAACTTTGAAGTTGTCTTTTCATTTAATAAAAGTGCCATATATTTGTATTTCCGTTTACCTTTCTGTCCGAGTATACCTGGTTACCAATTTGATAGTTGAGGCTAGTGCATCGCCACACCTCAAGGTTTTGACAAGTCCCTTCAGGACCGCCACGTAAGCCCATAAGGCAGGAACACCTTTGTGTATCCAATTTGCATTTGGCCCTTCAGGCTTTTAACTTTCAGCATAAATCGCCACGAGACGCTTCAGGTCGCCACGCTTTTTCACCACGCTTTTCGCCACGCATCTTTAATTCTAAATTCTTCACAGGTAAATACCTTTCTTCACAATTTATCTGTGTTTCGACTTTTGTCTTGTTTTCTTTTCAGCCAATATTCATTTTCAAATCAACCCCCCCAACAACTCGTGCGATAGCTTGGGCTGTCGAGTTCATTAACCTAGTTGGTGAGCCCGACCACCCAAGCGCCTAGATCCTCTAGGACAAAACACTAAAGATATACCTGCGAGTTGATAGCAGAGGTGAACCTTTCCCTTCGCCACTGGTACCCAAGTTGCCAGGTATATCCGAAGTTACAAACTTACATATCGATATCCAAAAATATCGGATAGTGCAGTATCGATACTAAAATATCGAGTATCGGTACGAAAGTATCGATATTTTGAAATATCGAGTATCGATACCCATCCCTAACTAGGCAAGGACTACCCCGCGGACTACGCCGCGCGCGTGTGTGAGTAGAATTTTGTAGTATCCAAGACGTCCTCCAAGGGTTTCTGTGCATGGATACTTTTTTCAAAGACAGTTGGCTAGCTACGTCACGATTGGCTAGCTACGTCACACCGTTCAAATCTTCAACTTTCCTTAGCTTCTCTGATTTTTTAAAAACATTTTCTTGACGAACAGACCCGATTACCGTTATTCCTGAGCCATACTCTTTTGAAAACAAAAATAAAAAAAAATTGACCGAAATACCCCATTCTTGAATTCCTTGAAATATAAATTTAAAAAGTCTGCCAAGTGGGTGTGGCACATAGCTTCCTCGTATCCATAACCCGATTATATGTATAGATGATCCGATGCATAGTAGTTAATCTCGAAACATCAATCTCTAAGTACCTTCCACTACCCTCATAGGGGACCATCTACACGCTAATCTGGACAATCCTGAAAATTACATCTAATTCGGATGAAAAATGTAAGTGAGTAGATTTATGTGATTGGATAAAAAAAAAAAAATGCTTAGCCTTGGCTGGGATTCGAACCCGGGACCCCTGGGGGACAGTTCTATGCGCGACTGAATAGGATTTGAGATTCTCACAGGGGACCATCCCTCTATGATTTTCATAGGGGACCATCTAAACACTACTCAGTAACATCCCTGGAAATTTCATTGAAATCGGATGGAAAATGTAGAAGTTATGGCCGTTACAAGGAATCCACGTTTGCGCATGCGCTTCTACTATCAATCATGTGTCAGTCCGAGGATGATGATTTTCATAGGGGACCATCTACACACCAACCCGCACAATCCCAATCGGACAATAACTTCGTACATTTATGCGCGTTACAAGGATTTCATGACAGACACACAGACACGGAACCAGAATTGTTCAGAAAGGTCCAAAACGCGAGTGAAAATTTTGATTTTGGAGAACTTTTTTTTCGTCCTTGAAAAGTGAAAACAAAGCTTCCGCTACCTTGGCTCTGAACTACTCTTGGTTATTCCTGAACCTCACTCTTTTGAAAAAATGAAAATAAAAAAAATTGACTGAAATACCCTATTGATGATAGTGATCAAATCATCAATTTTGATGGCATTTGGTGGAGTTCACGAAGAACAGCCTTGTTGGCTGCCCTCATGACTACACAATAATCTGGCTTCTGGGGTTTAGGCGCCAGCACAACAGTTCTTATCATCTATCAAAGAACCCAATGTTGATCGCACCCGACCGATTTCTACAGAAATACGTAGAAAATCACGATCATGTTCTTTCCTCTCAACTAAAAGTGGTCAGAAACACGATAGAAAATACTGAGGTGACAGTATAGGTCCCCAAACTGTCGGTCCCCGACTTGCCGGAAGTCAGTCAAATTTCCGGCAAGAAAAAAAAAAATTCACCAAGTTCTAGGTAGTGGGTTTGAGGAAGTTCTCCCAATAAGAATTTAAACAAAACTAACGATTCGGTAGATAGATAATCTGGAGAGTACGGAGTAGACTTACAAAATATGAGGGGGGTACCTACTTGTATTTTGCGATTTGGTATTTGGGAAAATTTTAATGAAATTTTCCTTTCAATCGATTTCAAACGATTGAAAAATAAAATCGATCCCTCACTGTCGATAAAAATAATGTCCTCCAAAATCGAAATTTCTACTTGCGTTTCAGAGCTGTTTGAACAACTTTATTACCGTGTCTGTCTTTGGTCCGTCCTTCTAGAGCATAACTACTCGAAATAATAGTCCGACTTCCATACAATTTCCAGAATTGATGCAGGTTTGTCTCGAGGAGGTTCCCTATGAATTTTGCCAACATTGAACAAGCAGCAGCGTGTGCTCACGCTCAAACGTGATTTCACTCAAATTTCTCACGACCAGTAGCTCGAAATCGCTCATATTAAGACGGTACCGTGAACTGGGGTGATACTGATATGCTGGGGTGATACTGATCAACACGCCTTTTTCCATTTGCATGCGATTGCAGCACTCCACACAGTCCTAAATTGGAAAGTTAGGTAGTGTTATGTGTTCGTAACAATGTCTTCTTTGGGGGGATATCGTTCCCGCCCGTTAGTCTAGGTTACCATGGTAGCTGATAAGGAAATAAACAAATCTCAAAATCGGGCCCAGCTGACATTGTGATTGTAACTTCTGTTGTACAGGTGTCGGATGTTGTGTGATGAAGTTCTAGCGAAAAGATTTTGTTTCTACTAGAGGTAAGCATGAAATATCTGCAATTAGTTTGTTTTTTCTGTGTTACTACAGTTGGTTATCAGTCAAAAACAAAAACAACTCATTTCCAGGGGGTGATAGTGATCACGGCCGAAATGCCCAGAAACTATCAAAAAGTGATTGGTCCATCATTATTTTGGCAACAAGTGCTTTAAAATAAGTTGTTTCTTGTCAGTTATCAAACATGTGCCACGAATGGTCTCATTATGATAATAAATACTGAAGAGGATATTACGAGTCTTGAATTTTGGCATTATTCTGATTTTTACAAGTTAAGAGTTGGTTTTCATTAGTTTTTCAATAAAAATTGTTCTGAAATTAGTTGTTAGAGGGTTTTTTTTACCTCAGGGTACTAAAAAACAATTTTTAATTGTTTAAGTTCGATTTTTAATTGTTTTTAATATGTTTAAGTTCGATTTTAAATTAGTGATCACTATCACCCCCTATGTAGGGGGTGATACTGATCAATTTAATTATTTTTTTAAATGAGCTTAATTCTACAAAATTTTAAAGTTTGATATAGAATACTGTTTGTAAGATGTGGGAGAATATAAACTATTTTTTTCAGATTTTTTTGAATGATTACACTGGTAGTTTTCAAGGAAAAACTGTAGAAATTGATCACTATCACCCCAGTCTACGGTACTCGTCCTTTATGTTGATACCAAAATGTGAAAATTGATCAACGCAAATGAAATAGCAACAATTGTGTTGCTGTTTTCTGGCACAGAAAACGATTGTGAAAATAAACTATGTATTTGGGAATTTGTCAGCGGTACTGCACAGTAATAATAATCAAGCATTTTTAAACCAACTAATTCCATTTGGCCACTTAATTTAATTTAGGGGAAGATGAGACACCCATTGTTTCTCCCAAACCAGTTAGTTTCCTTGATAAATAAATAGTACGCCTCCCACCGTCAATCAATCAGAACGCTGCTTCTGTTCCCAGCCTAAGCTTTTATAGCCCTGGGTTCCCAGCCAGACTCAGGGCTGTGAAGTCGAATATTGTGTTTCTCATCGATTATATACAAACGGTTGGCCCTACATAGCTCTGAATGGTCACTTGAATATTTTCCATTCAGAGTTGGAAAAGTTCATTACTTTACACCCCTTTAAGTTGATTGAGAGTAACCAAGAGTTTCAAGGCACAACTAAACCCTAATTGGAGTCTGCAAACCAAATTTAATCTATTTTGATCAACGGTCGGGGGCCAAACATGCAATTCTTGAATTCCTTGAAATATAAATTTAAAAAGTCTGCCAAGTGGGTGTGGCACATAGCTTCCTCGTATCCATAACCCGATTATATAGATGATCCGATGCATAGTAGTTAATCTCGAAACATCAATCTCTAAGTACCTTTCACTACCCTCATAGGGGACCATCTACACGCTAATCTGGACAATCCTAGAAGATTTCATCAAATTCGGATGAAAAATGTAAGTGAGTAGATTTATGTGATTGGATAAAAAACGTCTGCCAAGTGGGTGTGGCACATAGCTTCCTCGTATCCATAACCCGATTGTATAGATGATCCGATGCATAGTAGTTAATCTCAAAACATCAGAACATCAAAACATAATAATCTGTAACATCCTTGAAAATTTCATTGATATCGGATGGAAAATTTAGAAGTTACCTATGGCCGTTACAAGGAAATTAACGTTTGCGCATGCGCAGTCGCTTCTATCAGTCCAGGGATGATGATTTTCATAGGGGACCATCTACAACCTAATCCGCATAATCCCTGAAAATTTCATCGGAATCGGATGAAAAATGTGGAAGTTATGGCCGTTACAAGGAAATTCGCGTTTGCGCATGCGCAGTCACTTCTATTAGTCCGAAGGTGGTGATTTTCATAGGGGACCATCTGAATACTAATCTGTAACATCCCTGAAAATTTCATTGAAATCGGATGGAAAATGTAGAAGTTATGGCCGTTATAAGGAATTCACGTTTGCGCATGCGCAGTCGCTTCTATCAGTCCGGGGATGATGATTTTCATAGGGGACCGTCTACTCTCCAACCCGCACGATCCCTGAAAATTTCATAGAAATCGGACAATAACTTCGTATAGTTATGCGCGTTACAAGGAATTCATGACAGACAGACAGACAGACAGACAGACAGACAGACACACAGACACACAGACACGGAACCAAAATTGTTCAGAAAGGTCTAATACGCAAAACGCGAGTGAAAATTTTGATTTTGGAGAACTTTTTTTTTTCGTCCTTGAAAAGTGAAAACAAAGCTTCCGCTACCTTGGTAGACTAGGAAGCAAAATGCTTAGCCTCGGCTGGGATTCGAACCCGGGACCCCTGGGGGACAGTTCTATGCGCTACTGAATAGGATTTGAGATTCTCACAGGGGACCATCCCTCTATGATTTTCATAGGGGACCATCTAAACACTACTCAGTAACATCCCTGGAAATTTCATTGAAATCGGATGGAAAATGTAGAAGTTATGGCCGTTACAAGGAATCCACGTTTGCGCATGCGCTTCTACTATCAATCATGTGTCAGTCCGAAGATGATGATTTTCATAGGGGACCATCTAAACACCAACCCGCACAATCCCAATCGGACAATAACTTTGTATATTTATGCGTGTTACAAGGATTTCATGACAGACACACAGACACGGAACCAGAATTGTTCAGAAAGGTCCAAAACGCGAGTGAAAATTTTGATTTTGGAGAACTTTTTTTTCGACCATGAAAAGTGAAAACAAAGCTTCCGCTACCTTGGTAGGCTCGGAAGCAAAATTATGAATGGGGATTTTAAAAAATTCTTGCGCTATTTCAAAAATTATTTATTGAAAACAAAAACCCCAAATTTTGGCTGTGGGTGGTCTCATTTGAAAGTTTTCCAGCCTGAGTTTAAATTTCATCTATTTCACCCCTTAGAATGGACTAAGAGTAACCAAAAGTTTCGAGGCAAAACTAGACCCTAGTTGGAATCCATACATCCAAATAAATACAGGTAAATAAATTAACTCAACGAATGACGTTTTTCTCTTGGACCTCCATCGTGGGTGATATTAAATTTAGGAAACTGAATTTATCATAAATAGAATAAGTAAGGGGCGGTTTATCAATGCTCAGGTAAAGCCTGGGTAGCTGTCTGCCTCGGATAACCTCTCGGGCAAACCAAACAGGTCGTTTATCAACGCACTTTTAACCCCCAGGTAGCGCTTTCTGCTGGACAACTTTGCCTGGAGATCCGAGGTTCCGGTAAAGGCATTATTCCTTGGGTAACTTCCATTTTGTCGTGATTTGGAATCCATATTGGCATTGATTCGTATTCATAATTATTTGTGATTCTTTCGCACTTCATAATGTTCCACAACATACTTAGTTTATTGATAGTTTCGGATTTTTCAGATGAGGAAATAGTTTAATTTCTCGAGTATGGTCATATTAATACGTTTCGACCTCGTCCTGACTATTTCAACATGCTGGGTGTCAAATTTCATACCGACTCTCCTAGGAAACCGTCTTCTATAGTGTTGTAGTCGATAGATGAGAAAATTGAAATTCACAGTTACAGAAATCACTCCATATCGATACTTCTCTTCATACTCAAATTCTATGGCCTTGGTGAGTAGATTCCAATAATACCATCCAATCCAATAATACCAATGGAACGACAATACGGAGTGAGGAACAGAAGGATCCCATAATTAATCGGAATTATTATTGGAATACGACTGAAACTTTCGACGACGACCATGTTTATTTTGGTGACAGCAGTACTCCGCTTTGCACAGGGACAACCTACCTCATACGGATCCTGAAATAAGCATACTTTTCGAAGAAAATACTAACTAATGATGTTTTCATACCTGATGAACACCTTGAAGACTACACCAGTGCAGCTAGGGATCGTCTCGTTCATGAGTATTTTGCAACAATGGTGTGAGAGAATTTAGGAAAATCTACCTACTGAGAGGTTTGACGGGTAGAAATATAAAAATATGCAGAGCATATATTTCAAGTTTATTACAATATTCATAGCATGTAATAACAATAATTTTAATTGGTATGTTTTATAATACTTTCAGTAATTACAAGAAAAAAGTAATAAATTCATTCTTTTTTACTTATTTTTCATTCTTCTGTCTCCCTCACCTGCACAGAAAAAGAACATCATGTTAGTTAACACGTATCTGAAAAACAATTTTTGAAATTTTTGTTTAAAGGCAGTGTATTGAGCCTCTCATTCGCAAAACTACTGATTTTAGATAGAAGTAAAGAGAGAAATGTGAATAGATTGTAATCAGCTTCATTTAACACGTGAATCATACCTGCAGCTATCATACATTTATTATTAAAAAATGATAAAATCAGTAGAAAAATAGTATTTCAAAAATAGAAGGTACTTACCATCAGAAGTTTCAGACGTTTTCCGCGAACAAAAATGAGAAAACTCGGATTTTAAACAAAATAGACTTCGCAGGGGTTGTCTAACCTCTACTATTTTACTGAAAAACCTACAAAAAAGGATGAAAAAACCAGTGCTGAAATGTGGGGGAATCAGCGTTGTTGTGATGGTACCACTTTTTCCCTCAGACCAAGTTATCTGGGGAATACCTACCCGAGGAAGAGCTACCTGAGGAATAAATGTTGATTGATAAACGACCCCACAAAGTTGACCGTTTGGCATAGGTAAAGTCGAGGTAACTATCTGAGGCTTACCTAGGGTATACCTTTCCAATTGATAAACGGGCCCTAAGTAGGCTAATACATTCCACACTTTCTACACTTCATTTTGAGTGTAAATATATTAATCCTGACTACATTGCGTTAAAAAATACAAACCTGCACATTTGGCCCGAGACTGCTGGCTACTTCCTGTCCCTTGGAATTGGGTAAGTCAGCCAGAACGACTTTGCTTCCCTGCTTGACGAATCGTTCGACTGTGGCACGTCCCAGACCACTCGCTCCACCGGTGACCAAAGCAACTAGTGGTTTCATCGCAGTCAAGGCTGATTCTACTATCAAGCACGAAAACAATAAACCAGTAGAGTTCGAGGGGGAAAAGTACGCTAAAGACGGCGACAGAATTACTTAAACCCACTTCAACGAGGTGGTTATAAATCACGGTATCGGTTCAAGCAGCAATGGAGATACTCGGACTCACCATGACTCTCAATATTATTCAACGGAGAAGATAAAACATCAATAAATTAGTTGTATAATCGGTTGACGAAAGGACCCATCCATGCACTCCCGACCGGCGATAACGACGAACGACGCGTTAAAAATTAAATCGACGCTTACCGTAACCTCTTCAAGGTTATCTGAGTGGTGCCTTCGATGCCACGAAAACGATATTGCATGGAGGAATGCAGAAAAAGAGCTGATACCTGTAGATGCAGAAGTGGTACAACCTAGTTAATTTTGACTCAAATTCAACAAACCTAACAATTTCATATCGACTAATAGATCCATGGAACATGATCTGCAGACTTATCCAAACTCATCTTTTATCTATCATCAGTTGGGCACTAAAGAGAGTAGAAAAGTTTTCTGTACTTACCTAGTGAACAGTTAATTTACAGCTTGAAACTAACTCCTGGCTAGTAAATAGTTTTCAATTATCTTGAATGAGGATTAAACTGTTGTTGAGCCCCAGCGCAACGATTTTTTAGTGGACCGAGAGGACCTGAATGACTGTTGAGTGGAATTTTCACAACCATAATGCCGCTCCACATCGCAAGAAACACTAGGAGTAACACCTGTTAGTTCTAACCCTAGGACTAACACCTGTTAGTTCTAACCCGAGGACTAACACCTGTTAGTTCTAACCCAAGGAGTAACACCTGTTAGTTCTAACCCTAGGAGTAACACCTGTTGGTTCTAACCCGAGGACTAACACCTGTTAGTTCTAACCCTAGGACTACCTAACACCTGTTAGTTCTAACCTGAGGAGTAACACCAGGTGTTAGAACCTAGGTGTTAGGTCCTAGGGTTAGAACTAACAGGTCCTGTTAGTTCTAACCCTAGGACAAACACCTGTTATTTCTAACCCTAGGACTACCTAACACCTGTTAGTTCTAACCCTAGGACTAACACCTGTTAGTTCGAACCCGAGGAGTAACACCTGTTAGTTCTAACCCTAGGACTAACACCTGTTAGTTCTAACCCTAGGACTAACACCTGTTAGTTCAAACCCAAGGACTAACACCTGTTAGTTCTAACCCGAGGACTAACACCTGTTAGTTCTAACCCTAGGACTAACACCTGTTAGTTCAAACCCAAGGACTAACACCTGTTAGTTCTAACCCGAGGACTAACACCTGTTAGTTCTAACCCTAGGACTAACACCTGTTAGTTCAAACCCAAGGACTAACACCTGTTAGTTCTAACCCGAGGACTAACACCTGTTGGTTCTAACCCGAGGACTAACACCTGTTAGTTCTAACCCAAGGACTAACACCTGTTAGTTCTAACCCGAGGAGTAACACCTGTTAGTTCTAACCCTAGGACTAACACCTGTTAGTTCTAACCCTAGGACTAAAGGCCATATCACACAAGCGATTTTTTGGCTTTTTTTCCGCTGGAAAATCGCTGGAACGTGAAGAGGAAGTTAGAATAAGTTAGGCGAAGTTGAAGAAGAATAACCGCAGAAAACTGCTAATAGAGCGCATTCTGGCGGCCAGCGATTTTCACTGACTACAAGTTTTGGGTTGCTATCGAAGTACCCCGCGCCGATGTACCCCCCGGGCATAGTGGCCCCCGTCATTGTAGCCCGCGGGAGGTTTTCATGACAGGGGGGAACAATAACGGGGGACACTATGCCCGGGGGTACATCGGTACATCGGCGCGGGGTACATCGACGCACACCCCAAGTTTTGGATCAGGTTATAGTAGTGTGGAATTTTGAAGCAACGTTTTAGAAGCGAAGTTTCACTTGTTGTCCACCTATTCACTATATCCTTCGGCGGCATACTTGTTGGAGGTTTAAAAATGAACGAAGAACTGATTAATTTTTCTCTCGGAAAACTGCAGAAAACTGAACAGACGTCGACTAGTAGATCAAGGAATGCTACAACCACAAATTACTTATCGATGGAAACCTTCGAATGGTTTCCTTCCAGCTTTTTTTCCCGCACAAAATGGCGGACTAGAAAAATTAGAACGCGTTCTAAATATTCCAAAGCTAGAAAAATCGCTCCACCAGGGTGCAGGCTGCGCTATGGGGGGGGTGAAGAAGTGGAATTAAAAACCCGCTGCATGGATACTTGAAACACTGTACTTCTTCCCTTGCATGGATACTTGAATCACTGTACTTCTTCCTCTTCACGTTCCAGCGATTTTTCTGCGGAAAAAAGCTGGAAAATCGCTCGTGTGATATGGCCTTAACACCTGTTAGTTCAAACCCAAGGACTAACACCTGTTAGTTCTAACCCGAGGACTAACACCTGTTAGTTCTAACCCTAGGACTAACACCTGTTGGTTCTAACCCGAGGACTAACACCTGTTAGTTCTAACCCTAGGACTACCTAACACCTGTTAGTTCTAACCTGAGGAGTAACACCTGTTAGTTCTAACCCTAGGACAAACACCTGTTATTTCTAACCCTAGGACTACCTAACACCTGTTAGTTCTAACCCTAGGACTAACACCTGTTAGTTCTAACCCGAGGAGTAACACCTGTTAGTTCTAACCCTAGGACTAACACCTGTTAGTTCTAACCCTAGGACTAACACCTGTTAGTTCTAACCTGAGGAGTAACACCTGTTAGTTCTAACCCTAGGACTAACACCTGTTAGTTCTAACCCGAGGACTAACACCTGTTAGTTCTAACCCAAGGAGTAACACCTGTTAGTTCTAACCCTAGGAGTAACACCTGTTAGTTCTAACCCTAGGAGTAACACCTGTTAGTTCTAACCCTAGGACTAACACCTGTTGGTTCTAACCCGAGAACTAACACCTGTTAGTTCTAACCTGAGGAGTAACACCTGTTAGTTCTAACCCTAGGACGAACACCTGTTAGTTCTAACCCAAGGACTACCTAACACCTGTTAGTTCTAACCCGAGGAATAACACCTGTTAGTTCTAACCCGAGGACTAACACCTGTTAGTTCTAACCCTAGGACTACCAAACACCTGTTAGTTCTAACCCGAGGAGTAACACCTGTTAGTTCTAACCCTAGGACTAACACCTGTTAGTTATAACCCTAGGACTAACACCTGTTAGTTCAAACCCAAGGACTAACACCTGTTAGTTCTAACCCTAGGACTACCTAACACCTGTTAGTTCTAACCCGAGGAGTAACACCTGTTAGTTATAACCCTAGGACTAACACCTGTTAGTTATAACCCTAGGACTAACACCTGTTAGTTCAAACCCAAGGACTAACACCTGTTAGTTCTAACCCTAGGACTACCTAACACCTGTTAGTTCTAACCCGAGGAGTAACACCTGTTAGTTCTAACCCGAGGACTAACACCTGTTAGTTCTAACCCTAGGACTACCTAACACCTGTTAGTTCTAACCCGAGGAGTAACACCTGTTAGTTCTAACACTAGGACTAACACCTGTTAGTTCTAAGAGGATCAGATATTCTTGAACCTGTTTTGGGAGAGGTGTCTGCGTGACATTGACGCGGCCAGCCACAGGGACCCCGGGATTTGCGTGTTAAAAACGTGTTAAAAATCGGTCCGCATTCCTGGTACACTTCTGGATAGAGAAAAGGAATAATGGGAGTACTATTTATTTAAGGAAAGAAATCTAATTTAGTGTTGAAATGTTTACTTATTTCACTTATATACATGATATTTTAGATTTGGATTCATTTTTTGTCTCGTCATTAAATTTGACTACAGACATGTTTTTCAAGTAGGTTGACAAAACGGTTTCCTACCTATGGTGAAGTAGGGTAGAACTTGTACCAAAATTTCGACAATTTAACAACAATTACGAACGCTAGGTTAATATTTCAAGTCTGAATAATCCTAATTGCGCTGAGGTCCATTTTCTAAAAGTAGGTACTCACTTGATACACATTCTACTGGAACGGAGTATGAGTACATTTATGTATTTGCGGCTGAATTTCTTAATCATACAATTAACAATTGTCAGTGACTAAATCTAACTACATTAAAACAAGAAAACGAAAACTTAGA
This sequence comes from Apolygus lucorum, assembly GCA_009739505.2. Lineage (NCBI taxonomy): Eukaryota > Metazoa > Arthropoda > Insecta > Hemiptera > Miridae > Apolygus > Apolygus lucorum. The sequence continues at coordinate 54,342,913 of CM019182.2, forward strand.
AAAGAGAATAACTAACAAAATAGAGTACAAAAACGAGTACTAAGCGATAGCTCCCTAGCGAAATTCGATTATGGTGACACACTGCGAAAACTCGTCAAAACTGTAAGGCGCTAGGTGGATTAAGTATTATCTAAGATGGGCTCTGAATGATCTGAGAGCTAATTTATAATCAACTCCGCCATTACTTGTGAATCCACCACATTATGGGTAAAAGATCCAGTTTGAATGGGGTATGCGCATGGGTCGGAAAAACTGTTTATTGTTATTTTTAATCTAAACTAGACCTCATTCTGAGAATTTTGACACCACCCGCGACCTTCTAGCGTGAGAAGACCTTTTTCCATGATTTTTCAAAGTGTCGAATGTTTTTGACGTCACAGAGACACCCAAACAGGAGGGGCGTGTGACGTCATTAACATTCGAAACGTTGAAAAATCATAGAAAAAGATCTACTCTTCCAAAAAGAGAACGGCTGGTGTCAAAATTCTCAGAATGAAGTCTACTTTCGATTAAAAATTTAAAAAATAAATCAGGCGCACTCCCCATTAAGACGCTACTTGCATGATGTTCAAAAGAGGATGATTATTTTTTGTCAAGATTTCGTACTCAGAGGATTTGCTCTGTATGGACCCTCTAATCACACATTCATCCCTTGAGGTACGTAGGTTGATACATAAATTTGCATTAGCGTGGTGCGGGACATCTGTGTAGTTCAGCAATTAGAGTGAAAAAGGGAAAATTGAAAAGTTGTGTTCTAACAAAATCATGAAAAATACTTTCTAAGAGATGAAAATTGAAGGAACTCATGAAAACTCCACAGAAACTCATTTGAACGTTCTCTCTAGAGAAACAGATAAACTGATAAGAACTTCGTTTCACCCAATACTACATGGCGGCTGCTGTTTCTATCAGAGTTAAACGAACTTCTGTAACTAGATTTCGAAAATTCAGTCGTTATTTGGCGCAGCTCTTCGAAACACTTACACATTTGCCCCATTTATGCAATTTCCCACGTCACCCTAATTAGCCGGGATTAGGCAATTGCCTTTTGTATGCAATCACTGAATATTAGGCGCAACAATGCGGTTATCAAGGAATATCAAATAGTAGATTACATAAATCTAAATCGTCCATATTATCGAAAGATATAGCTTGATGAAGAGTTTCATTACTAGAATCCTGAGAGTTGTGATTGGAGGACGATATGTGGAGTCTGTCAAGACATTCGGAAGGGGACAGATCGAGATTTTGACCAGGCGAGAAGGCAGTGGATTGGTCTGTGGTTGGTTCGGTGACATCTGTATTGAAGATCATGTCTTGCAAATTGAATTCATGCGGAGGCATTATATTGCAGGCAGTGCTATCGGGCCTACTAGGGGCTACTGCTCCACAGGTAACATCATCTATGTTTGAGACGCAATCAGAACTATTTTTAGTATCGTCACTCCCAGCAAAAGTTCCTCGAACATGGCTGCCTACAGTAGAACAAGGATCCACTGAAGTTGCATGGCAATCTCCCGAACTCGTTGTGGGCTGACACTGATCACCAATACGAGGTAGTGAACCCTGAGACGACGTGGGAAGTTGAGAACAAGCATCGGCACTGGTTGGTGACAGATTTGCAGACTGCTGTAGTTTTTCTTCTTCCTGAACAAAAAAAAATTATGATTAGGTATAGCCAGGTAGGAGTTACAGAAAAAAGAAGTTAAGAGAGGGGACCCAAAAATAACAAACTCCCATGGTGGTAGAGGCCAGATGTGGAGCTCACAGAAACTGGTAGTAGGGGAACCCTTCCTGAGTCACTATGTGAGGGTAGCACTAGTTCGACCACAGTGATATTTAGATTAAAACGTGTTTTTCCCTCTCAGCGGCTGACCCCCGAAAACAACTCCAGGCAGTAAAGTTTTATTTCCTCCTTGGGAAATCAGCCATAGAAACAGTAACGATAATTATTGCCTGGGAAAACGCTGCAAATTATTACACAAAGGTTTAGTATTTTTCTATATAGATCACTCGTCTGCAAAGAACACGGTCTTGCCATTGCTACCACCAACCAACATGAAGAAAAACATTGATCGCATTTCGGTCAGCTAAAATTTGAACGGGAATCAGACCTCTTTTGCGATTCACACTCGTGTTTCGCCGCGACAACGAACTTCAAATATTCGAAAGTGAAGCGACAACGATCTGGATGAAAGATCACCTTGTACCTACTGAACGACCATCCAACGTCCACAGAAGTTATCGGTTCGTTCTTGAAGGCGGTGATCTCAGATCATCATCATCATCGTGTGGCCAATCACCCCCCCCCCCCCCCCGTGCAGATATTTAACGATCAATTGTCTGTTTGAGATTTTATTTAAGAATGGAACATGCTTTAGCTTCGGACTAACTACCCAAAAAGTTTCACGCGGGGGTTATTCTCCATCCCATCCCTTTTCCGCCGAAAAGCGCTGCTAAAGTGTGTTCCATGTTTCTTGAATTTTAGCCAAAAGCTCTAAGCAGTAAGTAAGGGGATGCCCGAAGGGCCGATTCCGTCCAGGTTTTATTCACAACATAAAAAATCGCACTCCAAACCAGATATTAATCCAAAAGAACCAAGAAAGATCGTAATAAGATCGACGCATCACAACAATTAAATGGAAATTCATATGATTCACGCCCTCTCCTATCGATGTCAGCACAACAATACAGGCTGAAAATGGATGAGGGGCTGTTGTTGAATCATCAAAAATTAACTTCCCTCGACCGGGGATCGATCTCCTATCGTCCGACTAAACTATATTTACACTTCTGAGTTGGAGCTCATTACCACTGAGCTAAGGAAGCGAATGGACAGAAATGCGAAGAGGTTGCTGATCACAACATCTCCCCCCCCCCCCCATTAGGAAATCTTAGGTACACCGTTACCTAGTCAGGGAGGTGAGGGCAGCTTTGGCTGGCGTTTTCCAACCCAGTGAGAACGCGCTGTTTTTGGCTGGCTTCGGAGTTTTTTGTTATTCTTCCTTATTGTCGGGGCGGGGGATCTGCTGACCTCAACGTTTGTCCGAATAGGCGGTGGCTTGACTCGTGTCTTCGGAGGGAGTTGTTTTGATGACCCAATCTTTTAATGGATTAATGTTTCTCTGAGAAATGCTAAGGAGACAATTCGTGTCCGGTATGACTGCGCCACAATGTTGAATCATCAAAAATTAACTTCCCTCGACCGGGGATTGATCTCCTATCGTCCCGATTCTGAATCGGAGCTCTTACCACTTGAGCTAAGGAAGCGAATGGACAGAAATGCGAAGAGGTCGCTGATCACAACATCTTCCCCCCCATTAGGAAATCTTAGGTACTCCGTTACCTAGTCAGGGAGGTGAGGGCAGCTTTGGCCGGCGTTTTCCAACCCAGTGAGAACGCGCTATTTTTGACTGGCTTCGGAGTTTTTTGTTATTCTTCCTTATTGACGGGGCGGGGGATCTGCTGACCTCAACGTTTGTCCGAATAGGCGGTGGCTCGACTCGTGTCTTGAGAGGGAGTTGTTTTGATGACACAATCTTTTAATTAATTAATGTTTCTCTGAGAAATGCTAAGGAGACAATTCGTGTCCGGTATGACTGCACCACAATGTTGAATCATCAAAAATTAACTTCCCTCGACCGGGGATCGATCTCCAATCGTACGACTAAACTATATTTACACTTCTGAGTCGGAGCTCGTTACCACTGAGCTAAGGAAGCGAATGGACAGAAATGCGAAGAGGTCGCTGATCACAACACTGTGACTGTCGTTCACTTGATCCGTGATTATCAGCTATGAAAACCATCTCTGTGGACTTTCTACAAATTATCATCTTTCAAACGAAGGAATCTTCCTCAAAATAATGAAGTAAGTGTTTTTTTCAGTTAGTTATTTGTAAATATGTATTTACAGCGAAATATGTGAAAATATGTAAAATAAAAGCAGGCTTAACCGGTTCAAAATTTGCTTATTTCAACACTTCTTCTTCAATATTGCCAATATATTGTCTAGAAAAGAATATGTAAAAACATATTAAGAATCCGATCCCTAGTGATCACACATCTACAATTAGTATTTTTTTAGATGGTTATCTGAAAAGACGACATGATGGGACTGAAGTGAAAAGTATGCGTTAAAGTTTGCTTGCATCTACAACCACATTTTATGATTGTCACCTAGCTTGGTTCATCAAAACGTCTTTGCTTACTTTTAGTAACCCTGTTCATTTACCGCTTTTCGATTAAACTTGGATCCATCTTCAGAAAGAACAGATATTGGTCGAGACCTTTTTGTGGTGTACAGAGTAGTTATCTTTCATTTTTCCATCGTTGGACGCATTCGATTTCAATGTACCTGGTAATTAGACTTCTTACAATCAAGTGAAAAACGCTTACATTCACACTAGTAGATGCTACAATTTTACCTTGCTGATGACGGCTTGTAGTCTATCAATGAGTGAAATCTGAGTCTTCACAACCACTCCAGGAGGATGCTCAGGACATTTGTGGGTCCGCTGGCTAATCTGAAAATTATGAAAATAATTCATTTGAATGTATTCGAGACGTCTTTACCGACTTTCCTCAACTACTAGAAAGCGCCCTGGTAATTCGATTAATTCTAATTGTAAAGTTCTTCAGTCATGCTTTCTCAAACTGTGCGCCCTGGGAAACATGTCAATGCAACGGGGAACACGTAAATTCATGTCACGACCTTCGAATCCACTATTGTGAGTTAACATGTAATAATACCTACGTGTGTTCGGGTTATTAGAGTATTTTTGTACTTGCCGTTTCGTTTCACACGTATCTACTCCCACACGCGAAAAGTTCCTTGACGCCAAAAGCCAACTTTTGGCGTTTGAAAAAATCCACTGTCTACGCGAGGGTGCGCTACGTGAGGATAACCTCAGAGTAGATGGAGTTGTTTTTCTTCTTCCATGGACTACCCAAGGAAGAAAACAGCAAGTTTAAGGTTGAACAGAAAAGACTATTTGTTTGTACCTACCACTACCTATCCACTCCGTCATTAATATTGAAGTTATTTTAATTAAATTCTCATTATTGTTTCATCAACTATGGGTTCCAACTTTTCTACAATAGGTTTTACTATCATTTGTTAGGTAGGTACTATCATACTTCTTTATTCATTTTACTGGTATCTATGTATATTACAACCTGGTAAACACAAAATAAACACGACAGCTCTTCTCAAATTCGCACAAAATAATATTTCACTTAAACCAAAAATTGAGAGCCAAAACAATAAAACCGGGAAAGTAACAACAAATCGTCCTTATTCAGGTCTACCAAAACCTGGACTGCAACATGCCCTAAAATCGGTAAATTACCGTCAAAACCCACAACAATATAATATATTGTATATATAATATATGGTATACATATATTATATGCAGTTGATTATTGATAACTATTAAATAATATCTATAATAAAAAATCAATAATAATACAAAATACCTAATTAGGTAATAAATTTAAAAACATAAATAATATCTATAACGTAGTAGGGATTTCTTATAATATTTATAAGAAATCAAAAATATAAATAATAATAAAACCATAAAAATAATAAAACCATAAAATAATGAAATCTTCGCAAAATTTGGTCTGTAGGGGAGTACTAGATTGTTTAAGTGGTTATGTTGAATCCTCAAGTCAGATTAATTACCAAATTTTGGTATATCCTGGGGTTTGACAATAACTTCCTCTTATACCATGGAAATTTCTAAAATGGGGTGCTTTTTCACTAGCAGAAACCTTAAATAATCATCGAATACTTGCTCAAGTTCCTTCTCAGTGGAGGAACTCTGCCAGATGGACTCACCTCTTGGACTCCATCCATTCTTCCATAACTTTTATCATGATACTAGGAACATGAAAAAGAAAAAAATAATATCCTATCTGGAAGGGGAACAAAATTTGAAATAGACAAGGAGTAAAAATCCGCCAAAGTAACCTTGCAAACTTAACTTATAAGCATCACGTTAACGTCACTACAGGAGTTCACTTTTCACGATTTCACGGAGGAGCTCTGAAAAAAATGATGCGGAAAGTTAGCATCTACGAGTGCTCGCGCTAGCTGCTCTTCTTCACGTTTCGCGTTTTGTCAACACGGGAAGTACAAAAATACTCTACTGATACAGGTCGCCTACATAATACACTTTAGGGTCTGAATCAATAATTCGGAAAATGTTGGATGGGAGATTGGAGGAATATTATTTTAAATTGTTTTTTGGCCTACATTGAAGAATGAGGAAGCCAAGGGATAGGAAATGGGGGGAAAAAAATCGCCACGTTCCCATTCTATGAGCCATTTCGAATAAAACAGATCAACTCACCTTGTACCGGAAAGATTTATTGCAAGCTGTACATTTGTAAGGCATAGCACCAGTGTGAATTCTCCTGTGGACCAGATAGGAGACTCTTTGTCTGAATGACTTTCCTGAAAAATACAAATGAGATGTGTAAGAATTTTTACCAATATCAAGGAGGGCATTAAATTCAAAAAATATTGAAATACGGAACAAAAAAAGGTTTTCCCTGATGGCGAAGAGAAATAAGTGTACTTTTATAGAGAACAACCCCCCACTCGTCTACCTTGAACTTCTCAACCTTCATCCGCGCGTGCACAGCAGTGTTAGCAAATAGCTGCTTATCACGTTTTTCCTAATTTCAATGGATTTATTTTGACTTGAAACCAATTACGATTGGAATTTGGATTGGACATCTTGTCATTGAGATCATACGAAGTAATTAAAATGGAAGCTTTTATCGATCAATAATCATGAACTTTCTCATAATCCACGAATTATGTCATAGTGGCCTGGGCTAGCCTAGTGACTCGACTTGATTACATGAAGGCTCTTCTATGAATCACATTGTTTCTCAAAAGTAGAAATAGAAATAAAAATGAAATAGCGAATTAGAAAACTTGAAACAGTAATCATACCTACTTCTGGTGAGCCAAAACGTAACGCACAAGAACAAAACCAACGATATCTCGAAGAAATCAATCTAACTAGACTTAACAAGTTCACTGCATCGCCAAAATCTCGGACTTCGCCCCATGCGTCAAACACTTTTTGACTTCGATTAAATTCTTGTGTCGTTTTTTATCAATTTTAAGAAACAAAAAACAGTATTCAGCGAAAAATTGTTTTTGGCAATTTGTGATAAGGCCCAAGTGTTGGGCCAGACGCATGTGGGAATAGCCGAGGTTATGCAATCCCGCAACGACTCATTCATTTCCTCTCCTGGTACCTATTTTCATAACATTTTTCGTTGTAAATACAAGGTAAGTGTAAGTAAACAATGGCTTAAAGGCACTTCAGTAATACTCATGTAGTCAAATGGAAAAAAAAACGTCTCTACTTACAGAATTTTTTATTTCTTACAAAATTTCAAAATCTTTCTGCCTGTGCCATTCTCTGAAGCAGTTAGTATATTGAAATCGCCCACGTAGAATTTTGATACATTGAAAGGTTTTTAATTATTTTTAAAAAATATAGAAGGTGATTGTTTTTTTATTAATTTGGTATAGAAATAAATTCATGGAATCGAATGAGACCATGCAGAGCTCTGTAGGACCAACAGTTCGGTCCCTAAGATTTTTCTGCTGAGAACAGATTCGGCACCTTGGACTTACTTTGAGTCCATTTTTTGGTCCCATAGTTGTAGAACTCGAAAGCTTATAAATGAACAACGAAATATTGACCAAACAGTGCTGAGAAAACAATATCCATGATCGAAAAACAGAGTAACTCAACCTGTTGGATGGTATACATTGAAAGATGGCTTCTAGCAGCAATGTTACCATTTAGAATCATCTGAGGTGTCACCCCCTGGTCTCCAGTAGATGGCAGGGTCATGCTGATTAGTAAAAACCTGCAAAACCCCCATTTAGAAGGGTTCTGAGCTCGAAAAAAATCGAAGTCCGTAGCAAGGTTTTTCGAAGCGCTCCAGCTCATGTGCTGGGCCAGACGCATTGGCGTAAGAATGTGGCCAGACGCAGTGAACGTGTTAAGAAATGCTTCATAGCGCATAGGTTAAGGTTGTAACAACTGTAGGAGTAGATAAGGGATGCTGATGACCAGAATCACACCGATGACACTATTAGGCTAATTTAGAAAGGGGAGGGGAGGAGTTTCAATGTTTCAAAGTTACATGACACAGCCACCAAATACTACTGTAATTACCTACAATAATTCATAATAAGGCTTTCTACCCATTTTCCCCATAACTTCTTTAATGAGAAGACATAGGAAACCACAAGAGGTTCATTTTGATTTCCCATAAAAAAAACATCAAGCTAGGAGCGAAGTGCAACTCTGAATTTATCAACCAAAATCGTGATTCACTATCGAGTTTCTACTTACAAAACTTGCAATTCACCAAACAAGCTTTGATGCAATACAGCGATTCATAATCACGTTTCTCTTCCTATCGGGTATTGATTTGTAAGTTGGTACCTACACTGTGAAACTCTTACGAAATTGACAGCAATTCACTACTATGTTTCTGAATACTAGCTACAATACTATTAAGAACATGATCGTGAAGTGCTTTGAGATTTGGTTAACCAACCACAGTTTTCTGCTGGATAACAATTATAACCTACATGGTACTATAAAACTCAACCCTGTACGTACTCACCACATGTTTCACAAGAAAATGGTTTTTCACCGCTGTGGATTCGCTCGTGATTGTTGAGGGTGGACAACTCTTTGAAGAGACGGCCACAGTGGGAGCAGCAATAGGGCTTGTTGTCGTTGTGGTATAACATGTGCTTGTGGTAGGACTGCTGGAATGTGAACAGTTTGTGGCAGATCTCACATTCATAGGGTGTTTCACCTGTAACATTGAAAATTAAATGAATCGTAATTATTTTTGTCTACTCCCAACTACATAAACAAGGGCAAACATCAAGGCGAAATTATAGAAATAACTACTGGCTGATAACTCAAAACAAGAGTAGAATATTTCAGCAGGCACTCGCAGGTGCCGTGAAATCGTTTTTACAGCCCCTGTGAGTGACAGATGATTTACTGCTTGAACATTTTCGTCTCACGTTCAGGCCAGGTTGAAGGCTGAGCCTCCTATTTAATGGAAGATGACATAGCTCTCTGGTCATGAAAAGAATGCTGCATAATGACCAGATTCAACCTGAAGGACATTGTGCTCGTTTTTGATGTCAGTGTCCCACACAAGGTGCCACATCGTATTAGATTGTCCCAAATTCGAGGAGGAACAAATTAGACCAATCAGGGGAGGTACTTGGCTATCTAGCATATACTATTTAGTTGGGAAATTCTTCCCAGTGTTTATGTGTGATGTGAACAATATGGAATTTGAAGTAGGAACAATGTTATATTTGTTCATAGATATCTTGTATTATTTTGTTTGCTGTTTATTGATAGTTTTACTCGCACAATAAAGATAATTAGTTTTAAAAAGGCACTCACCAAGTGTGCAGAATTTTTTGCCCCAGGTGAAAGTCTTTGTGGACCAATCACTTGAAGGTTATCTCATGGTCTGTTCAGAGAGGCAGTCCTGAACGGTTCCGAGAGGCTTGGAGGAGCCTGGAGGAGTCCATTCGCCTCTATCCCCTCCCCTTTTCAGTTCCGGTTTGGGTTCGAACTGGTTCCAGACTGCCTCTCTGAACAGACCCTCATTCAATTGCTTGCACTACAAGGAGTAATGGAGGCCAGGCCTTCCACAATGGTACCAGTGAGCAATCTGCTAAAACCTCTTGAAGGATTATACATTTGAACAGACACTTGGAGTCTACCTAATTCCAATACTCTGAGTAAATCGATAATGTGAAGAATTAGCTTGGGCATAGGACAGGGAAATATTATTTAGTGAAGGTGATCATTTCTGCGCTAATTCATAACACATAATTATTCAGCTGTGGAGACTACGTTTAGTTTAAATTAAGTGGAACTTCCAGTGACTCACCTGTGTGAATACGTTTGTGCTTTCGAAGAAAATACTTAGTGGTGAAGCTTTTGGAGCAGACTGTACACTGCCAAAGTTTTTCCCCATGTACTGACCTCATGTGCTGCTGCAACGTGCTTTCCTGATTCAAGAAAAAGTATATCACATTAAACAATGTTACGGACCAACGTGAAAAAGCAAATCTAAGCAAAACCCTGGTGCCTATCTAGTTAATTTCCGGCATGATAGGACCTACCTTAGGGAATGTTTTTCCACAAACTGGACAACTGAGTTTTTCAGGATCTTTTCTTTGTAGTTCAAATGCATCTTTCTGAGCTACAAAATTGAGAAAAAATTGATCATTACAGGTTACATATTGATATTTTTAAATAAAAATTATTCTTAGAAGAATTCGATTGATTTAACGGTATATCGAGGTTTTCCCGAAATCCTGTTGATGGCAGATTTTTAGTCAATTGCTCTAACTACAGGGTATGCTATCGAAATCCGGATGACAGAAGATCATAACTCCACTTAATTCCAGATGCTCTCCCGTCTTTCTGCATACCAAATTTGATAACTTACCTCCTCCTCACTCAAGTTTTTTCAATGGATAGGAAATGCTTTGCTTCAACTCAAGCCTGCTGAGATACTCTTTGAGGAAGGTCAGGGAAATTAAGTGTAGTGGACTATTTTCAAGATACTTATCCATTGTAATATATATATTTTTTTATAATTATTGGGACGGGGCAAGCCCTTAGTCACTTAGACCATAAGTTTGATCTATTGTGACAGGATTCCCTTTTTCACTTAAGTGCCCGTTTGAAAACCTCTTCTTTCACGAAGTGAAGAAGTTTTTCGGGCGTTTCCCGAGCAATTTCGGCCGGGACAAGAGTACCCTTACCGAAATGCCGGAATCTGGTAGATGCTGCAGATACTTATCCATTGTAATATACATATATAGGGTAAGCTGTCCATGACCGCCATGAATTTCAGAGAAACAATTCAATTTCTCGCATAATCCAGAAAAATAAATCCTCTAAAATATTACCTGGATGAGTGACTTTGACGTGAATGTGGAGGCTGCTTTTTAGGTTGAACGTGGATGAACACCAGTTGCAGGTAAGTGGCTTCTTCTTAGGCCGCTCACCATTTTCTGGTAACCCATCTTCACCGGAGAGAGTCTGCTTCTTGTGCAACAGCTGCTTGTGTACAGCCAGAATGGCTTTGTTCGAGAAGCTCATCTCACAAAAATCGCAAGGCACAAGATTTTTGGAAGCATCATCATTGTTAACATTCAATTCAGGGTCAGTATGGGAGGATTGTTGAATGGCTGTGGCAGTTTGATGAGTCACATCAATTATTTCAGTATCATCGCATCCTACAGAAAAATCGCCAGATGTCAGGAGATCTTTACACGAACTGAATTCAGTCGTTTCCTTTCTTGTTGGCTCAACAGCTGTGAAAAATTAATAAAACACGGATAATATTATCGATAAACGAGATGAGGTAACTCATCAAATATTTATAAAGTCCAAAAAGGCGGAAAACAACTAGCGGATCCTGTAAGAAGTTAGGGTGAAATGTAGTACATGGTTGTTAAGAATAGGAAGAGTGTCAATCCTGCAAGTAAATTAATGAATTAAAAGAAGCTAGGAAGATCAACTTACTGTTTAGTTTGGTTTCATTATGGCTGGACACACTAGTATTCGAAATGAAGTTTTGGGTGTTGATGGTCACAGCTCCAAATTGGTTCAGCAAGGAGCTCGTGGCAACAGCGAACAACTGTCCATTGTCTGATTGGAAGTACATCACAGGATGGCTGGGAACTGAATGTCTCGGTGCTTCTCTGACGCCGTTCATTGGCGTCTCTGGTTTGCCAGGAACCAAATTGTGACCGAAAAGGTGAATCGTGAGCTTGTCAAGGCCGATCACAACTTCATTGCAAACTGGGCAAAATAACTTGCGAGTTGAGGCGAACACTAGAGCCGAGCAAAGCGCTTCCGACGAGCCAAATCCTGGTTGACAGCACAAAGGGCACGTCACCATGTGAAGCGTCATTTTGTCACATACAATAATTCTTGGTAGACACTGAGTCAGCGGCTGAAAGAAGTCAACCCAGGGTCTTGAGTTCAAACTCAGATTTTACGAACCTTTTTTCAGCTCATGAATCCTGTTTATAGTTGCTTTTTCAATATCTTTGTAGGTAGGTAGATATTCTAGAATCAAGAAAATATGGTGACTAGTGCTTTGATAGGCACTGTAGAAAAACTCCTCACCTCAAATCAATTTTTAGGAAACAAGATTCATAACAATAGCATTTTCTTCTGAAATAACTAGACCGTCATACAATAATTTTTTGGATCCATAGATAATCTATAATTCTTCCATATTTCTGTACCGCACCACCAAACAAAATATCACTGAATTTGCTCTCGTATATCTAGGAAGGTGTGAATGGTAAGTTAACAGCTGCCACTACCTATCGATGTGGGAGGATAAGGACAGAACACGATCTCTAATAAGTCAAGTCACGACCTTTGTACCATTCACGCTCACTATTCCAATTCAGCGTTTTCCACCACAAAAAACTAGATTGATTTTCATAAAACGTCTTTGGAATCAGTAATAAACCTGGCGTACGAGTGCAGAGGCTGCTGACACAGATAGAACACTGAATCTAAAAATAAATTTGTTGCCATTAGATCGAGGCGTTCCCTCGACGCTGGTGCAGGATTACAACTTCAACGGCTGGCAGTTCTAGTTCTAGTCATTGAAACACCATAAAAACTACATTCAAACTGATGGGTGCTCTTGGAATGATAATCCTTTAAATAAAGAGGTTTTTTTCACAAGAATTTGGTTGTTTTTCATTACAGTTCCTAAAGTGAATTTAACAGCTGTTCAGATCCTTCATACTACTTTACACACCACAAGAACCATAAAAAACATATTGTTTAGTAATGCATGCATTCCAGGGGACGTCCCATTGGATAAGCATAAGATCAGTTTAACCAGTTGTTAAGTGATAAAACTGTTTCACTCGATGTAATTTAATCATTACTTTAGGCAATTAAGTACTGACCCCCCCCCCCCACCATTATCCACCTTAACATTTCTAGCGGCATGGGAGCCTCGAATCTGAAGAGCATTTTAAAATCCATGATCTACGATACCCAACATGCGAATTCGAGTTCACCCCCCCCCCCCACCGCCACCCAACGCCAACAATGGTGCCAGTCTGGCACCAAAGCGGAAATACGTCGTAACAATGAACTTTCATCTATTAGTTTAGGTAGGCAGTCCGTCGAAGTTCACATCCGTATTCAAGGTGAAACACAAAAAAAAAAAAAAAAAAACACGAAATAAGCGGTTTATGGCATCATGGCACCATATCCTGGCACCATGGTGGTACAGAGAATAATTCATGAAAATTCGGAGGTATAATGAGTTTAGTGTCCGTACCTATCTGTACTTTTTGTTCACTTAAAGAAAAAACATACAAGTCGTACGATAGCGAACACCGGAATGAATTTTTATTAATTTTTCAAAACTAAGGTAAACAAAAAACATTTGATGCACTATGCAACAATAAACTTCCAGTGTAGTGGATAATATTGTGGTACCCACTACACGATTCCCCTCCTCTTCTTTTTAGGAACCTGCTCCGCCACCATGTATGAAGGCTGGCTTCAAACGGTCGATGCTAACTGTTCTTGTCCCCTGCGGTGTTTGGAGCAGAAAAACTTTTTCCCCAGCTTGCAGGACCTGGTATGGACCCTCATAGGGCGGTTTCAGCGCACCTCCTAACCCTGGAACTCTAACGAAGACATGTTCTGCCGTCTTCAGGTCTTTGGGCACATAGATGGGGGGCTGTTGGCACCTTGTGTCTGGCATGCGGAGTTTCCCCATCTGCACCTTTAGCAATCGGGCGTATTCAGATGCACCTAAAGGATCTGCAGGTGGGCCTTCATAAAAATCTCCAGGCAGCCTTAAGGTTACACCATACACCAGCTCGGCGGAGGAAACACCAAAATCCTCATGGACGGTACTCCGTAACCCTAGCATAATGGGTGCTAGACTCTCAACCCAGTCCCGTCTGTTTAGGCACTTTAGCCTCTCCTTTAGTGTACGGTGCCACCTCTCGAGCAATCCATCCGCCTGTGGATGGTATGGCGTAGTTCTAATTCTTTTTGACCCGAGCCTTTCCAATAGACTAGCCATGAGTTGACTTTCAAATTGGGTTCCTTGATCAGTTGTGATGGTCAATGGTACGCCATATCGTGGAACCCATGCATCTCTGACTAAATTTGCAACAGTCTCGGCTCTGATGTCTGATATGGGGAACGCTTCAGGCCATCTAGAAAACCGATCTATGAATGTCAAACAATAACGTTTCCCCCGAACTGGTGGCAGTGGGCCTATAATGTCAATATGTATGTGGTCGAATTTAGACGCGGCCTGTGGGAATTTGGCACATGGGCTCTTAGTATGCCTTACCACCTTACTCCTCTGACAATCCATGCACTCCCGCGTCCACAGTCTTATGTCGTTCCTCATCCCAGGCCACACCATTTGTCTCTGCAACGATTTCAATGTTCCTTTATATCCAGGGTGAGATAATTTATGGATCCTGTTGAAAGAGTCTTGTCGAAACTGCAATGGCAGGAATGGCCGAAACTTCTTGTTCTTTACCTCTCCCCAAATGTCTTCTGTGTCGCATTTCCTCTTCTCAAGCTTCAAAGATGTGTTCTTCCTCTCTAAAATCTCACGGAGCTCCTGATCTGTATTCTGCGCAGTGGCTAGCTCTTGCTCTGGAATGTCTGCTAACAATGCAAGAGTTGCTATCCTAGACAATGCATCTGCCACAACATTCGACTCCCCAGATGCATGTCTGAGGTCTGTGGTGTACTGGGATATGAAATTCAGGTAGCGTCTCTGCAATGGAGTTGCCTTGTCCAATTTTTGAGTGAATGCAAACGAAAGGGGCTTGTGGTCTGTGATGATACTGAAGACCTGGCCTTCCAGTTCATGCTTGAAGTATCTCACTGCCTCAAACATAGCCAATAGCTCCCTATCGTATGTGCTATATTTCCTTTGCGCATCATTCAGCTTTTTTGAAAAAAATCCCAGGGGCTTCAGGCCTTTCCTGGTCTCCTGCTGAAGGACTCCTCCAATTGCTGCTTCAGAAGCGTCTACAGCCAGAGTCAATGGGACCTCTTTCCCCACAGGGAAGCTTAGAGTGACAGCCTTAGCCAGGGACTCCTTACAGGCTTGAAATGCTGCTCTCGTTTCGCTGTTCCAACTAACAGGTGTCTTATCCTGCTTCGTATTTCCTCCAACCAATTCAAACAGAGGGATCTGCGGTTCTACCCCCTTAGGAATGAACCGTCTATAAAAGTTCACCATTCCTAGAAATCTCTTAAGCTGATCTTTTGACTGAGGCACTGGGAAATCTAGGATGGCTTCTGTCTTTTCTTTAACTGGCCGAAATCCCTCCTTATCCACCTCATGTCCTAAAAACAATATCCTTGGCTTCCCAAAAATTGATTTTTCTTCATTAACAATCAATCCAAACTCTTTGGAAACGTTGGAATACCATTTTCAATGCTTTATGTGCTCCTCTGGGCCTGCTGAGGCTACCAGAACATCATCAATATACACAAATGTGAAGCTCAAGCCTTCCAGAACCTTATGCATGAACCGCTGGAAAGTTTGGGCCGCATTCCGTAATCCAAATGGCATTGCAGGGAATTCAAACATGCCAAATGGGGTGGTAATGGCGGTCTTTTGAACATCGTCTTGTGCTACTGGAATCTGATGGTACGCTTTCTTTAGATCAATGGTGGAAAAAATATTCTTACCATACAGAATCTGTGTAAAATCCCTTATGTGAGGAAGGGGGTATCGATCTGGGATGGTAACACTATTCAGTGCCCTATAATCTCCACAGGGTCTCCATTCCCCGTTCTTTTTTTGGCACCATGTGTAACGGACTGGCCCATGGACTGTCAGATCTTCTGCAGATGTTTGCTGAAATCATTTCAGAAAATTCTCTCTGGGCTATCGCAAGTTTCTCTGCGTGCAGTGGCCTGGGTCTTGAGAACAATGGAGGGCCGTTTGTTTTGATAACATGTACAACATTATGCCTAGCAGTACCTGGTTTCCTATCTCCGCCAATAATTTCTGGAAATTCTTTTAGTAGCCTGCTGTACATACTGTCACTTGTGATTGATCCAACTTCCTTCCTTGTTATAAGCCTTTTTCCCACCAGATCTGGCAGCAACTTGTTCCTCACCAGAAAATCAGCTCCTATCACAGGTTCGGTAATGTCTGCCACGATGAAATTCCACTGGAATGGAAATTCACAACCTAAATCAAAGTGAATATTGACTGTGCCATAGGTTGGGACACAATTTCCTCCTATCGTGCTAATAATCCCAGTTTGTACCTGAGATTTGGCATGTTTTTTTGGCAAACTGAGACTTCTGCCCCAGTATCAATGAGGAAGACAAAGTTTGAGAGCTTGTCTTTTATGTATAAACGAGGATTGTGCTGACGTTTTGGGCTACCACCCCTCTCTGCTTGAAGTAGCCCTCCTAGTCGTTTTTTGGAAACTCACAGGGTGCGACACACCTGTAAGCTCTATGCCCAAACTGCCGATGAAACCTACACCAGTTGGCCTCGGTGTTTTCTTTTCCGGGTCTCTGCGGAGCCATCTGAGTTTTAAGGGCGGCCACTTGGGTTGTCAACATTGCAATCTGTTTTTCCAACTCGAAGACTTCGCTTGTCTTACCTTCATGTAGGCTGGCTAACCTACCATTATCCTCTCTCAATGATGCCAGTTCATCAGCCGTGCTAGCCAAGACTGCTAATGGCTCATTAGTCGCAGCCAGGACTGTTCGAAGAGGGTCTGGAAGCCGTCGTAACCAAAGATTACGCAAGTAAGGCTCAGAAACAAGGTCATGTCCAATAGCCTGCATCTGAGTAAGCAGGTACGAAGGCTTATTCAGCCCTAACTCCATGTTTGCTAACTTATCCTGCCTTTCACACAAACTATCGGAAAACTTTAAAATTAGTTCCTTTTTAAGAGCTTCATATTTACCATACTCTGGAGGATTCATGACCAAAAAATGTACCTGTTCTGTAACGTCTATCTCTAGCATCCCTATGACGCAACTATACTTATCCTCATCATCAATCATTCTTGCCGACCTAAACATTGCCTCACATTGTGCAAACCACAATTTAACATTTTTCTTGGCAAACTGCGGAAGGTTTGGTGGTCTAGGTCTTTCTATATTTCTATTTGGCGTAACGTAGGAGTTACCTCAAGTCCCTGGAGCTGCCAAAGGGCTGCTATTCATTCTCAGTGGGGAGTTTTGACTCAGAGATGATTGAACTTGCACAGGTGGTTGAGAACTCCTCTTCTTTGTTGCCTTGATTTTCAGAATTTCCCTCTGCCTAGCAGTTGCCATTTTGTTCAAAATCGGGGTCACCACTTTAGTGTCCGTACCTATCTGTACTTTTTGTTCACTTAAAGAAAAAACATACAAGTCGTACGATAGCGAACACCGGAATGAATTTTTATTAATTTTTCAAAACTAAGGTAAACAAAAAACATTTGATGCACTATGCAACAATAAACTTCCAGTGTAGTGGATAATATTGTGGTACCCACTACAATGAGAATTTTTCCTCAATTTCAAAGCTTGGGTACAATTAGTAAG